>OY829526.1:5065268-5157672 GCA_963691665.1 Clepsis dumicolana
GTCACCTCTTAGTCCTTTAATGGCTGACGTTTTTATGGATAACTTTGAAAAACAATATATAGTGGGGAACAGCAATTTAGTATATTATTATAGGTATGTTGATGATTTAATTTTATGTTGGAAGGGGAGTATGAGGCAGCTAGATTTGTTTATTAGTGCTCTCAATAGCAAACATCCAAAAATAAAGTTCAAACGAGAATTAGAGGAAAATCGTTCATTAAATTTTCTGGATTTAACTATTACAAGAGTAAATAATAGGCACCAGTTTCAAATTTACCGTAAGCCTACGTACACAGATACTGTCATACCTGCAAATTCTACTCACCCATGGCAGCATAAACTGGCTGCTTTCCATTGTTATGTACATAGACTACTAACTGTACCTCTTTCGAAAGAGCATTATGATTCTGAGTTACATACTATATATCAGATAGCAACAACAAATGGTTATAGTACAGCAATGGTTAATAGTCTGGTTCAAAAGAAGCAGGGACGGATAGTGAATAGCATGCTTTACTCTGCGTTGCCATCTCAGCCTACTAACAAATTTAGATCTAGTATTACTTATGTTGGCCGGTTGTCTGACAAGATTTATAATATTTTAAAATCAAATAACATCAATGTTGCCTTTAAGACTACTAATTCTTTACGTTCTAGACTTTGTAATAACAAAGAAAAGGTGGATAAAGGGAACAGGTCGGGCGTATATAAACTCACTTGTGGCGACTGTAGTCAAGTATACATTGGACAAACCGGTCGAAGCTTTGATACTAGATTTAAAGAGCATGTCTCGTCATATATATAGGCATGATCATCCAGAGAAATCAAACTTTGCCAAGCATTTATTAGAAACGAATCATTCGTTGTTAGACTCAGATACGTACGAAATTTTACATTATTGTGATAAGGGTTTGCGGCTATCGGTTTTAGAACAATTGGAAATAATTAGGTACAACAACATGGGGTCTATTATTAATGAACAAGTTAATTTGGTTTCTTCGCCTTTGTTACGACTTGGTTCTAATTTTAATAATGTGTCATAGTAATAAAGAGAACATGACTTCTCTTTTTACCGTACTCGGTTAAAAATAACGGGGTACCTGGCGTAGATTAAAAATAAAAATAAAAGGGGTAGTTTGGAATTCATTTCTTAAAAAAGGGTAGTTTAGGACTTACATAAAAGGGTAGTTTGGAATTTATAAAATATTAGTGGGTACGTTGGTTTTGTCATTAACTAAGTTGAGTACATGGTTTACATATGTCAGTAGTGGAAGTGGTGGCATGTTGAGCGGTTGTTGTTGTGCTTCGTAAATGGCCTCGTGGAGAGTGCCGAAACGCGTCAGCGTTTAGTATAGTGGTGGTGGTGATAGTTGGGTCTGTGTGGCATGTGTTGATTCGTGTAGCAGTGGAGGTGGAGGTGTTGCATGGAAACATACATTTGCCGCACAGATATAACTATTTGTCATTAGTGGTCGCGGGTGAGCAAAGTAATTGTTTTTTAGTTCATAAACATTATTATTATTAAGTACTGCGACGGTAAGGTTGATGTATACATATTTTTGCAACTTTGCGTGGATCCATATCTTTGACTGTCACAGGCCGACGCCGACCACTAAGTCAAGAAATCGGAGATAAGTTGAACTAAATTACATATTTGTTGACATATTTAAGCGACTTAAGTAGGTAAGTCAAAAATATAAGAGAAGAAGATGGTGCCCAAATTTGATTCGCGTCGTAATTTTGTACTTACCAATATTACGGATATGCATAATTGAGTGGTATATCTGCCCCGTCGTTTATCTTTTACTTTATAATATAAAAATGAATCGCAAAATGTGTAGGTAAGCGCATAACTCAACAACGCCTTTACTAATTTTACCAATTATTCATTTTTAAATGTTCGTTGAAGTCCAAGGATGGTTTTTACGATGAGAAAAAATCGAATGATTTTCGGGAAAACCCTAAAAACAGCCCTTTTCTTTTTCCCATACAAACGTTTTCTAACCAAAAAGTAGTCAATTTGAACTTCATAGCTATTTAATAAAGTTCATATTAAATTACAAGCACTCACTGTTATCTAAGCAATGTAGGTGTGTTCCTAACGTCAGAGTCAATTTGCACTTTATTATCGCTGCACAAAGTTCAAATTCAATCATATCTATCAAAACAGTGTGCGTTTTCGCGTTGGAGGATCTAATGTCGCGTTCGAGGGTCGAGCACGACTTTACGAATGCTGCGTAACGTAAAGTCGAATAGTAAACGTTGTCGAGTTTGTATGACGTTTGGAACAGCGCCCGCCCGTGAGCGTATTTGGAACTAAAATTTAGTATGAGGTTTCTCGATCTCGATACAATAACCGTAACGTTACGCAGCTTTCGTAAAGTCGTGCTCGACCTTCCGAAACTCGAACAAATTAAAGTGATAATATCGCGAACCCGACCAAATTCAATAGTCAAAAAATGTAAGAGCATGTAATGTATACATAGATCACTAGTACTGATTTTTATTTTGGTTGGCTTATCAGTTTTCACGTCATTACATCTGTCAAACAAATCGCGTTAAAAAAAGACTTTCCTTTATTTTTCTAGGGAATGCCAGGTGCAGCAGTGGCCGAAGCACAAGGAATTGTGCGACCAGTTTGCGAACATTTGCATTTAGAGCTCGGAAAGCTAGCTCCAATCTACCAAAGGCGGTAGAGCAACCTTTCAGGTTTTGAGTAACAACTGTCGGGTCTCTTTAAAGTCATAAACGTTGACTACGACTAGTCATCATACCCACCCAGACATCGCCTCGCTTCGAGCAGATTCTTCTATGGACATGCACTAACTACATCAACACTAACGTCACCGAATCGCCGTAAACTGTAAACGCGCAGACATCGAGTGGATCGCTGGTTGCGCCAAGAACGAGACATAGTACTGATTTCCGTCATCGCTGACAGATTGCTTGGCATTTCGTCGACCAGGCATCAGTGTCCACCCCTTGACCACCTGTCGACGAGACGAATGGACACCGAGCGCCGAGGCGGTGCTGATCCAACGCCAGGGCCGTGTTTTATAAACTTACAAGTTACAATTTTACAGGCGTTTATTGGCAACACTTTTCCTGTTTTTTACAATTTGCTTTTTATAAAAGTACTGTGCTACAATTTTACAAGCTACAAGTATGTAAGACAAAAAGTGGACATTTTATAGTTTTAAATTCATAATCGAACAAGCGTTTTTTTAAAAAAATTGTAAAATACAACTGTAGATTTGTAAAATTGTAACGAAAACTTACGAACGTCTTGAGACCTGTAACAATGGCTACAGGTGCACAAATTTTTGAATTAGGTGTCTGGATCAGTACCAAATCAATCGTTCTATCTACCTATCTCTCTTCTTCAAGTTATTAAACTCAAGGTCATCAAGGAATAAATCGTTTATTGAGGAACTCGTCTGAGTCGGACTCGGAATAAGAGTCCACGGGAGCATAGAACTAGGGAATTTTGGCCACGAATAAATACAGATTTTGACACACCTTTTCAATATTATAATGAAAGGTCCAGAATGAACTATACGCAAATAGACTAGACTAGATTCTGCAAGAAATTGGGAGCTCATTAGAATCGTCGAGTAATTAAAATGATTAATTGAGCGCGAAGCTTCAATTCTCTGTGTGTCTGTCTGTATGCACTGGAGTATCATGCGATCGTTGACATGCAGTGGGCAGGGCAGTGGTGGTCACTTACCATCAGATGACCCACTTGCTCGTTTGCCTTCCTCGTCGTATTAAAAAAAAATAGATATATTTTACAAGCCAACCCACGAACTTCGTACCGCCGTAGGTCAATCTATAGAAAATGTACCTATGAGAAAATGAACTTCCAAATTTTTTTCTCGTGGAATTTTCCCCTCTATTAATACCTATCCTGCTATTCGAAACAAAGATAAATCCAACAAATGAAACATCATAAAAATCGGTCCAGCCGTTCTTGACTTATAAATAGTGCAATTAACACGATTTTGTTTTGTCCTTAGACAGATTTTCATTTATCAACTTTGCAAGAGTATTTTTAATATGTAATAGATAAAAAACCTCTACGTATTTGTAATTTTCGGCAGCCACTTTTTTTTAAATTAGTGATGTCCATTACACTTGTAGAATTTACTTGTAGTCGAGATTTACAATACCGTATTACAAGTGTAGCTTTCCGTGTGTCTTTATAAAACGCCTGTAATTGTACACAGTGCATTACAGGTGACTGTTTCCTGTAGACTTGTAACTTGTAGCCTGTAGGTTTATAAAACACGGCCCTGGTGGCTCCAATAACCACTAAGTAGAGGATAGTATTTAATTGAATAAAATAATTGTGGTCGGTTTTTTTGGCTTTTATTTGAATAACTTAGACCTAGATTTAACTCGAAGACTTGAGGTAGTCTTTGAGTACATCCAGCGCTGGCGTCTCCTCACCGAAGTCCTGGAAACAAAGTTAAAGATAAATGATAATATAAATAAAAATAAACTACCCTAATGTTAGCAAGGCCCTTTGTTTCGTACACGTTTAGTCGAAAATTTTTAGCCAATGTAATGTTAGATGAATGTTTGTCATAATCTATCACTAGACAACTCTTTATTTTTTTTCCCTGAAACCATAAAAATTTCAGGATTTTTGTAATGTAGAACTCCACAGGTAAGGTTAGGTTTAATTTATAATAATCCTAAACAATTAATAATTTCAGAGAAAAATAAGAGTTATGAGTTATGACAAGCATTATGACTTCAACTGAATGGGAGAAAATGACCCCGTTTGCAACCCTCTCACGCAAAAATGGAACGGAATATTAAAATGTGCGAACGAATGGAAAGTGGTCAATGTCTGAACACGACACCATAGATCTTTCGCGTGCTCTAGCGCTAAGTATCGGCGCTACCGACGAGCCGACGTCGACAGCGCTAGCGCTTAACGCATCTGCAGGCATCGGCGTGAGAGTTGAAGCCATTATTGTCTACCACCTCTTACAGCAGATAGGCCATGCCGAAGCTATTAAACCATGCTCAGTATACAGAACAAGGCAGAAACCGCGTTCACTCATTAGCGCACCGCGCACTGAGGGTCGAGCACGACTTACGAAAGCTGCGTAACGTTACGGTTAACGTATCGAAATCGAGAAACCTCATACTAAATTTTAGTTCCAAATACGCTCATGACGGGCGCTGTTCCAAGCGTCATACAAACTCGACAACCTTTACTATTCGACTTTACGTTATGCAGCATTCGTCAAGTCGTGCTCGACCCTCTGTGTCCAAAATCAATGAGTTGAAACTTGAAATGTAATCCTAAGTCCAATGTCATTTGTGCATGTAGGAACGACACAAGACGGCATAATAATAATAATTAACATCGTCATTAATTGGTACAGTTGAGGAAATTAATTCCTGACCCACCATGGAACCTTTTAACAGTAAACGTCATAGTGACATCGCATAGCTTGACAAGGACAATCGTTATGACGTTTCCTATGAAAATGTTCTATGGTGAGTCAGAGGGTCGAGCACGACTTTACGTAAGCTGCGTAACGTTACGGTTATCGTATCGAGATCGAGAAACCTCATACAAAATTTTAGTTCCAAATACGCTCACGGGCGGGCGCTGTTCCAAACGTCATACAAACTCGACAACGTTTACTATTCGACTTTACATTACGCAGCATTCGTAAAGTCGTGCTCGACCCTCTGGAATTAATTTCCTCGACTCTACATGTTGTGACATATAATTTTTAATCCCCTTAGCGTTTAAATAAACGCTCAACATTTTTGACTGCAAGGGACTCCGTCCCTTATTCTTTTCAAAATCTGTTTAAAAATTTACTAGCAACGTCAGTGTTACTATAGGGCAATTCATATGTTTACATTCATGCGTTTTTTAAATCATTTGGTCTATTTTATTAGCTGGAGTGTTTGAAAATTCCCTACCAAAAATACGTAAGTACTAGTGTTCCATTATTTTAAAATTAAAACGGCTTCGTTGTCTTTTGCAAATTTCGTCACCTCCAACGCGATTTTGGTCGCGTATGGCAAGGTCTAAGGAAGTGTCAAATATCAACTTTCATGACACCGGCATTTCACCCGCCTTACTTTCCACCTGACCTTCGCCTGATAAGTACCACTTCTTTGGAAGTAACGAACGCCCTGAGCCTCCTAGCGAATGCGACGCTAAATGTCGCACGGTAAGTGTCCTTAAGCTTGTGGGCTTCACCCATTTGCGAGATACGTGACCATTTTCTGATTGCAATGAATTCGTTTCAGCATAACCAACTCAAGGGAGTGCAAAGAGACCCCCAAAGGGTTGACAGACGTCATCGCGAGCCTGGCCAGCTGAAGCGGGACTATCATTCCCCTTTGGTGAGTTTCTTGCCCTAAACCAAGATAATTTTATGTAGAGGGTAGATACATTTCCTCCTGCACACCTCGTTTTAACTCGGGTTATGATGAAACTATTGTATTGTTTTCAGGGGGTTTCTTTTTTCGTTTCCTGGACTACTCCTGGTGTCTTCACCCATATTTTTCGGCCTTCACCTGTTGCTGCTCTGCCGGTCCTGGTGTCCGTTCTTCCTTGGACTCTGCGGGTCGCTCCCTAGCAGTCTCCCCGGAGCAGACTCCAGATTAACGGGTACCCTTTCCGCCAGACGAGGTACATATTTGAGATTTTATAACTTACTTGGTCCAGTCGCCGTCTCGACTGGTGGCGCCCTTTACTTTTTATATTTCGGGTTTTACCTACAAAATTTTTAAAAGCAAGCAAAAGTCATCGACTGAGATAGACCCCTTACAACCCACCAGCTCTCCTAATTTTGTAAACGAGCTAGCCGAGAGCCAAATTGCCTTAATAAATTACTATTGACCACTTTCCTTGTTTGATTTCGTAATCCTGGTGTTGATAGGCACCCCCGAAGTCAAAAGTGTCACAGCGGCAGCCCATCGTGTGGCTTTAGTAAGGGTCCAATTACTATGTCGATATAGCTATGGTAATCTTCGGCTGATGCTTTTGCTTGTTTTCTTGTAACTACATGATTAGATTGTTATTCTGAATGGTTGGGACTTGTGAAAAGTGTTAATTTATGGTGATTTGCTCATATTTAGTGTTGAGTTCGTAATCAACTTTATATAATTTTTTTTCCTATGTAACTTGTGGGTATGCTTAAAATAAGCCACCATTTTGTGTAACCAAGTCACCCTTAACATTTATAGCAAGTTCTCAACTTATTCTTAATTGGTTATTCTTACTTTAAGGATATTACTTATTTTAGTTTCAAGTTACTTCTTTTGTTGAACAATTGTGAACAAACCTGTTGCTTGTTGTGAACATATTAAACTTTGTTGTGAAACCTTTTGAACGGCTAATGTGGTATAGTTAAAAATTACTTTTGATATAACTTTCAGTGACTTAACACATTTCTTTATAATTTTGCATTAATAAATTAAAGTACAGTATAGGCCACATTTTTTTTTGGTTTGTGCAACTTTTTATAGATTTCATAGTTATCGTTACTGCATTTCTGAGGACAGCCATAGCAGTTGTTAAGTAAAGTTGAATTGGACTAGCTTTTATATACCGGAAGTATACTGCTGTATCTGGAATCAGTATGGAGGAACGGCCAATTTCATGGAACTTGCTTCACAAGGACGAATTAATTTATGAGGTCCAAATTAGACATAGTGTACCTGAAGAAGATGTAAATGCTTTGCGTACCCAGCTGCGAAAGTTGGTTAAGGAGTACCCCTCCGACGATATTGTTAATTTTGAGGGTGATGTTGTTGAGGAGCTGGTCAACACATCTTGTAAATTAGAGGAGCTATCTCAGTTGATTACCCCTTCATCGCGTACCTTAACATTAAAATCCTTGAATCGTATTCAAGCCTTAGCACATCATCTTTTCCACCGTCTAACGCGAATTACTCCGAATGACGCAGCCCTGGCTGCATGCAACGAGCAAATGATTACTCTCAATAAATACTTGTCCAAACTCGACAACTTGCTTCATATTTTTAAAACTAGCACCCAGGATCCTGTACCCGAAGCGCATCCTGCGGGGGTTGTATCTCCAGCTCCAGTTGCTGTAAGTAAATACCAAACTGTCGGTTCGCTTAATTTAAAGTATGATGGTCGGACTTGCATCAAAGTTTTTCTCCAGCGTCTTGAGGAACTCTGTAGCTCGCGCGGTATTCTTTCGGAAAGATTGTTTGTCTCAGCTGTAGAATTGTTCGAGGGAGATGCACTGCAGTGGTATAGATCTGTAAAATCTGATTGTACTTCATGGGCTCAGCTGGAATCACTGCTTTTAGCAGAATTTTTACCGTTCGACTACGACAGGCGACTGATGAAGGAGATCCGCAGCCGAACCCAAGGTCCACAGGAAGGCATATGCTCTTATCTCAGCGTAATGCTGAAT
The DNA here is from genome assembly GCA_963691665.1 of Clepsis dumicolana. Lineage (NCBI taxonomy): Eukaryota > Metazoa > Arthropoda > Insecta > Lepidoptera > Tortricidae > Clepsis > Clepsis dumicolana. The sequence goes on from OY829526.1 coordinate 5,073,701, forward strand.
TATTTCAGCCGTTTGACTTCACCTCTTACTGAGAAGGAAAAGTTTGATATTGTGTACTTGAATATAAGGCCGGATTATTCTGTTCCCTTAGCACTCAGTCCTGTAGAGTCCCTTAGTGAGCTTAGGCGAGTTTGTCGTGTTCTCGAAGACAGCTGGCATCGTGCAAATACTTTTGTGGAACCTCCAAAACCTTCTTCAAGTGCGCTTGCCACAGACCTGAGTTGGAAATCTTTTCCTCGACCTAGAGTAGAGGCTACTTCGCCAAAAGTATATTGTCCCCGCTGCAGGTTGGATACCCATTCCCTCCGGGAATGTCGTTCTAGGGCCATTGTTTGTTTCAAATGCGGAAAGAAAGATGTGAGGAGCACTTCTTGCCCTGAATGTTTAGCTAAACCCTCCGGTTCGGGCGAACGGCCAAAAAACTAATAAACCCGAACCGTAGTAACAAATTTGTTTCGAGCTCTTGCGATTTTAAACGTGGGAACTCTTCTCGTGATAATGTTAATAGTGATGGTATAAAGCTAAATGCATTTGTTTCCTCTAGTGTTTCCGCGGTTCGGAATTTTGTCGATCGAGATGATGATCGTCCTTATATTTCTGTGGTTATTCATAACCATGAGTTTAATGGTTTGTTGGATTCAGGTTCTTCGATCTCCATATTGGGGTCGGATCTGTCCGATTTGTTTTTGTCCTGGGGAGCCCCGTTATACGGTTGCCGTGACATAACTTACATTGCCACCGCTAACGATTCTCAGGCGAAGGTCAAAGGTTATTTATCTTTACCAGTCAAGGTTCGTGACTTGACACGTGTGATCAAATTTTATGTTATACCGGATGTGACTACACCATTGATATTAGGCGTTGATTTTTGGAAAGCCTTTCGAATTGCACCTAATTTATTTGAAGACTTCTGTATTAATAGAAACGTTTCCACCCAGAATTTTGTTTCTGAGGTTCGCTTGCATTCCTTTGACCGGCTCGACACCGATCAAAGAATAATCGCCGATAATATGATTCGTAAATTTGAAGATATCTCTTTTGAAAGGAAAGGTTTAGGGCGAACGGATTTGATTGTACACACCATTGATACCGGCGATTGCAAGCCCTTAAAGCAGCGATACTACCCCATCTCGCCACACAGGCTGGTAGAATTAAATCGTCAGTTGGACGAAATGCTAGAACAGGACGTGGTCGAAGCTAGCACGAGTGCATGGAACAACCCGACGCTTTTTACGCCTAAGTCTAACGGCGAACTTCGCTTTTGCATAGATAGCCGCAAGTTGAATTCTGTGAGCAAGCATGACGCCTATCCTTTACCTTACGTTTCTTGCATCCTTGACCAGTTAAGAGATGCTAAGTTTCTTTCTTCCATAGATTTAAAGAGTGCCTTCTGGCAAATACCTCTTGATACGCAATCCAAGGAGCGCACCGCGTTTACGGTTCCCGGCCGCGGACTTTTTCAATTCAAAGTTATGTGTTTCGGTTTGACAGGCGCTCCGGCAACGCAACAAAGATTAATGGACAAATTATTTGGACCAGAATTTAATGGTAGGCTTTTCGTCTATTTGGATGACATCATCGTTGTTAGTAATACGTTTGATGATCATATTGCTTTACTCGACCGAGTTTTGGATCGTCTAAAGTCTGCTAATTTGACTATTAACTTCGGCAAATCCAATTTTTTTCGTAGTGAGTTAAAGTATCTTGGATACATTGTAGATGAGCGGGGATTGCGCACGGACCCATCCAAAATTAAAGCTATTGTGGACTACCCCACTCCGTGTAATCGTAAAGAGGTTAAAATGTTTCTGGGCACCGCTTCGTACTATCGCCGCTTTATTCAAAATTTTAGTGATATTGCCGCTCCTTTGAACGCACTGACGAGTACTCGCAAGAACGCGCCTCCTTTTCTTTGGTCTGACGACGCTGACAGATCCTTTCAGAGGCTGAAGGCTGCCTTAGTATCAGCACCCATTTTGGCCTGTCCTGACTTCACTAGACCTTTTGCCGTGCATTGTGATGCCTCCGGTTTCGGCATTGGCGGAACTTTGACGCAGATGCTGGAGGACGGTCAAGAACATCCGATCGCCTTCGCGAGCCGATCCTTAAACAAGGCCGAGCGTAATTATTCGGCAACGGAAAGGGAAGCATTGGCAGTGGTATTCTCAGTAGAACATTTTCGCCCTTATTTGGAGGGAGGTCAACGTTTTCGGGTGGTGACTGATCATTCAAGCTTGAAATGGTTTTTTAATTTAACCAATCCAACCGGTAGGTTAGCTCGTTGGGGATGTCGTCTTTCACCATACGATTTTCAAATTATACACCGTAAGGGTAAGGAACACGTTGTTCCGGACGCGTTATCGCGTACAGTTCCTGTTTTGGAGATTCATTCTTGCGATTGGTATAACAAACTTTATCAGAAATGTCAACAGTTTCCCACTTCTTGTCCAAACTTTATTATCAACGACGGGAAGTTATTTCGTTATTCAAAAAATAAATTTCATTTTCCTGGTGAGTTCGACTGGAAAGAGGTAGTCCCCTCTGACCGTCGCTCAGAGTTGCTTAAATCTTGCCATTGTGATGAACTTTTTCATCTTGGAATTTTCAAAACTTACAAGCGTCTCTCTTCAAATTATTATTGGCCTGATTTATATCAGGATGTGGTAAACTTTATTAAGAATTGCGATGTGTGTGCGGCTTACAAACACTCGCAAAAACCACCAGCAGGTCTTATGGGGAATCCCAAAGTCTGCTCACGTCCTTTTGAGTCTATCAGCATGGATTTAGTGGGTCCGTTGCCACGGTCGCGTGCTGGTTATACGTACATTTTTACAGTACTCTGTTGTTTTTCTAAATACGTCATGTTGTTTCCTTTGCGCCGCGCCATTGGTAAAACTATAGCACAGCGTCTTGAGGATGAAGTCTTTCTTAAGCACGGCATACCGCGTACGATTATAGCTGACCACGGAACGCAGTTCACCGGAAGTGAACTAAATGCTTTGTTTAGGAGATTCGACATTCCACAAGTTCATCTAATACCGCGTCACTGTCCACAGGTCAACATTATTGAGCGTTACCACCGCACGCTGATGACTGCTGTATCTATTCTAGTCCAGCAAGACCACCGTTCGTGGGATACCACATTGCCAAAGGTCCAATTCGCCCTGAACACTTCGGTAAACGAATCTACCCGTTTTACTCCCTTTTTCCTGGTACACGGTCGTGAAGCCATCCCCTGTGGTAAGGTTTATAGTAGTCAAAAAACCTCACAGTTAGATATGTCGTGTGCTTCACAGGAAGATTACGTTGCTAGATTGGGAGGCTTGCAGGACGTTTTTGGTAAGGTTTTGACAGCATTGAGTAAGGCTCACGAACGAAATGCTCGCAACTACAACAAGGGACGGCGGACTAATGAGTACGAAGTAGGAGATATAGTGTGGAAAAAGACGTTTCCTCAGAGTGATGCCAGTAAATTTTTCATGGCAAAACTCGCACCCCGTTTTGAGAAATGTCGTGTCTTGTATAAACATTCCCCTCTAGTATATGAGCTAGAGAGTGTTATTAGTGGCAAGAACTTAGGCTCTTGGCACGTTCAACACCTTAAGGGTGATTAGTTTTACTCTATGCATCGATTAATGCATGTATTTTACTGTTAGACGCTGGACGTGCAACCCGTTGCTGAATCACCTCTCGTTGCACCGCCAGGGTCTCAGTGCTGTCATTAATTATTTAGATTTCCGTTCGGTCCGCAGCTGTTTTATAAAGCTAGAGACTGGTAAAGCGCGTGGGTTCGATTCGGTGTTATTTTTCTGATTTTTTTCTTGTCTTCGACTAGATGAGACTTTTATTGCGTTCATCCCGCCAGTTTGTAATGGTGTTGGAGTGAACGTTACGGTGAGTTGAGCCGCTAGTTTTTTTTGCTGGCGTCTCTTCCGTTTTTCGTAATGTTGTTCATCCCATCAGTTTGTAATGATGTTGGAGTGAACGTTATGGTGAGTTGAGCCGCTGGTCGTTTTTGCCGGCGCCTCTTCTTTTTTTTTTACTTCCTTCTGTTTAGGTACAGGACACTGGATTCCCTTTCTCGTGTCTTGCCTTTAGGTGTGGTTTTAGGTTCTCGGTGTTATAGAAGCTGGGGGCCAGCTTAAAATTTTGCCTTGCGTCAAAATTTTCCTCGGGTTGGGGAGTACTGTGACATATAATTTTTAATCCCCTTAGCGTTTAAATAAACGCTCAACATTTTTGACTGCAAGGGACTCCGTCCCTTATTCTTTTCAAAATCTGTTTAAAAATTTACTAGCAACGTCAGTGTTACTATAGGGCAATTCATATGTTTACATTCATGCGTTTTTTAAATCATTTGGTCTATTTTATTAGCTGGAGTGTTTGAAAATTCCCTACCAAAAATACGTAAGTACTAGTGTTCCATTATTTTAAAATTAAAACGGCTTCGTTGTCTTTTGCAAATTTCGTCACCTCCAACGCGATTTTGGTCGCGTATGGCAAGGTCTAAGGAAGTGTCAAATATCAACTTTCATGACACCGGCATTTCACCCGCCTTACTTTCCACCTGACCTTCGCCTGATAAGTACCACTTCTTTGGAAGTAACGAACGCCCTGAGCCTCCTAGCGAATGCGACGCTAAATGTCGCACGGTAAGTGTCCTTAAGCTTGTGGGCTTCACCCATTTGCGAGATACGTGACCATTTTCTGATTGCAATGAATTCGTTTCAGCATAACCAACTCAAGGGAGTGCAAAGAGACCCCCAAAGGGTTGACAGACGTCATCGCGAGCCTGGCCAGCTGAAGCGGGACTATCATTCCCCTTTGGTGAGTTTCTTGCCCTAAACCAAGATAATTTTATGTAGAGGGTAGATACATTTCCTCCTGCACACCTCGTTTTAACTCGGGTTATGATGAAACTATTGTATTGTTTTCAGGGGGTTTCTTTTTTCGTTTCCTGGACTACTCCTGGTGTCTTCACCCATATTTTTCGGCCTTCACCTGTTGCTGCTCTGCCGGTCCTGGTGTCCGTTCTTCCTTGGACTCTGCGGGTCGCTCCCTAGCAGTCTCCCCGGAGCAGACTCCAGATTAACGGGTACCCTTTCCGCCAGACGAGGTACATATTTGAGATTTTATAACTTACTTGGTCCAGTCGCCGTCTCGACTGGTGGCGCCCTTTACTTTTTATATTTCGGGTTTTACCTACAAAATTTTTAAAAGCAAGCAAAAGTCATCGACTGAGATAGACCCCTTACAACCCACCAGCTCTCCTAATTTTGTAAACGAGCTAGCCGAGAGCCAAATTGCCTTAATAAATTACTATTGACCACTTTCCTTGTTTGATTTCGTAATCCTGGTGTTGATAGGCACCCCCGAAGTCAAAAGTGTCACAATGTCGCGATGCGCTGCGTGTACATGGGAGGGGTAACTGCGCGAAACTACACTACATTAGTATAGTATTAGCTTCAATTGTAGGCGTGCTCGCGGGTTCTGGTTTGTTCTGTATTCTGAGAATGTGGAGTAGATTGTTCCACAGACGGCAAACCTCAGCTTGAAATAGGCATATTCAAAGATGTCAATTAGTATAGACGTTGGTTTAGCGACGAATTTCCGACAGTCTTTATTTAAGTTAATGGTTGTCTCTGTGTATGGCAGGTAGGCTATTTAGGGTGTTACCTTAATAACGACGCACGAGCAGCCGACGATCTTCCTGGCCTTGCCGTCCTTGTCGATTTTGCAGAGCCCCGCCCATTCGCCGAGCTTCTTGTTGTTGTCCACCTGAAATACACCAATGAACAAACGTGAAAAAGTTAAGCTACAAGGACGTGGAAGGTAGGTAGATAAGCGGAAGAAAAATCCACCAATGGGATTTCTTAATTTGCCCAACCTCACTCGGCGCGGCTATCCCATTGGCGGATTTTTCCTAGCAGACTGCTTAGTTATCTCACAGTTGTCACACAGCTTTGGCGACCGCGCAGCCTAGGAAGGGTGTACGTCGGCGCAAATCGAACAAAATTATTCACAGGTTTCTTCTAAGGCTAAAATACAGCAATATTCTATACTTTTGATTTTCGTAAGCTACAATTTCAAATTTTCATGTATAAGATACAATGATCACGATTTTTAACTTTAGTTTGTTTAAATTATCTTATAGTTAAATGTCCGAGCACTAGGAAAGTTGACACCGCATGTGGCGGGGCACCATAGGGGCGCTCGGGTCGCTCTGCGCTGCCAATGTGCCGGCCTCCACACGGAATGAAGGCGGCTCGTGCGGAACGCATAAATTATAGCTTGTTAACCTTTAAAATCATTAGGAAGAACTGTTTGGCTTTTATACAACGAAAAGGCGACTTCAGTTCTTTCTGGGCGAATGACACAACAAAATGCAACCTAGAAGCCTTAAGGCTTCGTCAAACAGCGGGCGGGACGTGACGCTGGCGCGACGTGGTCAGTTGTAGTAGATCAGTAATAATAGGAAACGCCACACAGCATTGTCACGCTCGGCAAGACACAAGAACAAATTCACGCCGGCGTCGCGTCGCCGTCCTGCTCCGCCAGCTATTTGACAAAAGCTTTAGCACAAGTAGCATTTAATGCAATCATAGCTAGGTATATACTATTTATTGCATCACACAGAAATGTTTACAAAGAGATTTGTACTTTATTCCTGTTTCTACATTAAAGCACGGGGAACTGGGCTGAATGAATGCACAAGACGATCGACAGCCCGCCTGATCCAGCCAGGCGTCCCCACACATCATCATCATCATCATACATTAAAGCACACTGTGTTAGACTAGGGGGTATGGCCTCTGTTCAATTATGCATTTTGTCAATTGGGTGTAATTGTAACACAATATTTACCTTAACAAGTGGGATCTGGTGCTCATTGCAGAGGGCTTGCACAAGCTTCTTGTAAGAGGCCTCATCACAGTTCTCAGCCAGAACACACAGCACGGCTTGCCTCCTGTGAAGGCAAACAATTGTTTAATGATAATTGAAGCCACTATTAGTAAATCCTCTCCTCCCAAGGGTGACTTTCAACAATAGTTACTCGGCAACACTAAGGCTAAACTCAAAACACAAATTTCACAATGGAAAGATAAGAAACGAAGTTGCAACCAACAGAAACTAACCACCTACTATAAATAATTAACAAGTCTGTATTAAGATCAGTGTGCAATGAAACTGTTGACTTCACCTTCTGACTGGTCATAAGAACACTCCTCATAGGTACACATCCTACCAATTAAAAAAAAAGAAAATTCTTGTAGCACAATTGGGAGGCCACAATCTTGTAAAAAACAAGTACTGTGGTACTATGTATGTGCGTCAGTATTGGCAACAGAGTGGATCCACTGTGATTAGTGACACACCAGATATTTCCACCCAGAATTGAACTAAAACAGCTCAACTCTTGAGTGAATATTTGGGAGGGCTCCATTGCCATTCTCTTGAGGAAAATTGAAGGGCAACAGAACACAACAAAAACAATATTTTATAACCCCCAAAATTAGACAATAATTTAAAGATCCCATGTATTATGAAGAACTATGAATGACAAAATCTAATTAAAATAAATAAGTCAAGGACATTATGTTTTAATTTAAATTCTAAGATACTTTCTCAATGTGTCTAACTAAATTGAATTAATAAGTAGTGGAGAAATTCAGGCACCAGGGCAGGTTGCAATTGAAAGCATTGCACTTACTTGTCAAGAGCCTTGGCAGCCTCGTGAAGGCCATGGACGAGTCCACCGTGGATGAGGGCTGTCTTCAGCACTTCTTGGAGTGCCGTGTTCACATCCATGGCACCACCGCTCAGGACGGGGTTGTTGGGGACCTCACTGGACAAAAATATTAAATAAATAACACATGATAAAAAGCCATGGTAACCTAGTTAATTGGTCTCTTTCAAAATTTGTGCAAATTTAAATTTCTAATTTATGATAAGCTTTTCAGTGAGAGAAAACATTCAGAGGAACCCTGTTGGATTGTTACCTTATCTATTATTTAAGTCTAACAAAAATCCCGTATAAACTACTATGACATCTATCTCTTCTCCTTATACTCTGTAACTGCAAGTGTCTTTAAGCACTTTTCTAGCTGATGCAGAAGACTAGGCGAGGAGTAACAAAAAAGGATATAGAATTTGTCATATGGTATAAAGAAAGACTTGAAACGAATTTGAAAGAGCATTGAAACTAAACTTAACCTCAAACTTAAGAATAAGAAGTCATGTTGATGTCATGTAATTTTAATACATTTCGAAATTACTTGAAAAAAAAAGATGAGAATAAATACCACAGGTGTTACTTATGCCTTATATGGTGTACTTAATATAAAAAATTAAAATCAAGACAAAAACAATGGGTACTCACACATCAACATCAGCCATGGTTTTTGACGAATTAATAACCTGAAATACGAAACGTAAAGGATTGAATAACGTTCAGACATTTTCGGATTATATTCACAGTCACTTCAAATTACAAGATCACAGTAATAATTGACGATAAAGAAAATTTCACAGTGAAACGTTTGACACTTTACCTCTCGCACCGGAAAAGACTTCAAAGGACGCCCTCTGGCGTTGACAAACAGAAACAGAAACTGATTTGACGTTGACGTTTTCAAAAATAACGTTCCATTACATGCTTTGAGTGAAATGTAACTTTAGTCATTGTATTAGTTATATTCACTATGTTATGTTTACTGTTTAACAAAATAAGAATATATTAGTTTTGAGGTCAACCAAAGTCAACACATTCTAATATACTGTTAATAAAAATAACGGCGATTTCATGTAGAACTGGCGGTATTTCTTGTGACAGAGCGGCATATTTAAAACAAAAGAGTGTTTAGAAGCTGTCATTTTGATAAAGCCACTTTATTTTTTGTTAATTCAATAGGAAATGCTATGAAATCGTAGTGTTTTAGTGTATTCTTTTATTATAAACCTGCGTTTTTAAATTTATATTTTTCATAAATCATGTATAATAATTGTATAATATTGAATGTTTTATTGCTATTGCAATAATGGCGCGAAGTAGTGATATCATGTTTATGGCGGAATACATTAAAAATGTGTTATATTTTGCCACAGTGAGACAAGAAAAAGAATTGAAAAGTACAGATGAAACTCATTATTTTTGTATTGATAACGAATTATTGTATGAAAACTATTATTCCGACTTTGGTCCGTTAAATCTTGGCTGTGTTTATAAATATTGCAAACTGTTGAGCGAAAAATTTAAAGCACATTTAAATAAGCAAGTTATAGTTCACTATACATCAATAGACCCAAAGAAGAAGGCAAACGCGGCGTTCTTGTTAGGATGTTATGGAGTCTTGTATTTAGGTTTATCCCCCAAAGATGCTCTCAAGCCTCTCACAGTGCGTGGAGCAAGCTACCGGTTAGTGTACTTTTAAATAAGTACAAACTAGGTATATCTACATAAAAGGACATTCAATTAAGATTGTACTAGGACAAAAAGCTGGGTGTCATCAATACCAGAACTAATCATGAATCCACCTGGATGGCATGTGGTAAGCTCGAGCTTGCGTCCCAGTTCCCAGATAATATGGCTGAGGCTATTTTCATCCGAAAATTACTCTAATGGGAAACAACTATGTTGAGAGAGGACGCTACGTCCAACGAAAGTCAGAGCAAGCCTAAACAGTATTCTCTGAAAGCCATATTGGATAGATTTTATTCTCCTATCATGTTTCACTGGATTGGACAAATCAAGGGCGTAGACTAAATAAAACTAAAGGAATGACACAGTTAGGTGTTTGGTCTTTTAGCAGAGGCATGTTGATCCATGGATCCTATAGTTGAAATGGAACCAGGTCTGTTATATTATTGATATTCCATTAGTCACAGCAGTGTGATAGGTATTTAAAACTTTTTCTGTTCGAAAGAGTTACAACTAAGTATAAGTACGACGGAAAACCATGTATTTCTGGCTACGAATAAATTTTCATTAAGTACCTACCTATTATAGATTGATAGGTAAAGTTAGAACTAATTCACGATCTTTTTTAAAAGGGCATTTCAAGACGCGACGCTAGGTGACTCGGACTACACGATATCTATACTGGATTGCTTGAAAGCGATCAAGAAGACAAGTGACTTGGGATTCTTCGACTTCAAAGATTTCAACTTCGACGAATATGACAGATTAGACAAGATTGCAGGTGGTGACCTCAATTGGATAGTACCAGGTGTGATATAAACAACAAATACAAAAATAGGTAGCCATTCGTCACGTGCCTCTTTTTTATACGATGCAGTTCTCCAAAACGCTCTATCCTAACGGCGTTATCTCAAACGTAGACGTTGATACCGTGAGTGGCCTCTTACATTTTCTAATTGACTTATGATTATATACTTGGTCACTTTAGGTGCGGAACCTTCGGCAGTCACCGATGTGGCCGACGCCTGTCTGGCTCAGCTGTCGATCGCTGTGCCATTCTAACTCAAATTTAATTTCTTCATTTTTCAGGGAAGTTTCTAGCCTTCATCGGACCCGTAGACTACAACGTATCCTTATATCATCCGCCCGAAATGTACATTGACTATTTTTTAGAGAACAATGTTAAGGTAGTCGTGAGATTGAATAAGAGACTGTATGACCAAAATGTGTAAGTACATAACTGTATAATTAATCTTAGTACTTCCTTTATTGGACATGTCTTTTCGAAGAATGACGGTATGGCTACTGAGGTTTAGGGGACTAGGAATAACCCACTAAAGATGTTGCAGTTGCGGGCCCTGAGAAGACGGTCTAATGAAGTGCTTACATTGATTTTTTATTACCACTCATTATTTACCCTTTCGTGCCAGTGGCGTGTTTTTATTATATTTTCTCCAGACAGTTAGGTACTATTAGGTATATTTAGCTATAATATTTTCAAAATGTTTATGGTTTTCAGATTCAACGATGCCGGAATTATTCACTACGACCTGTTTTTCGCTGATGGTTCGTGCCCTCCAAGGCACGTTTTGTATAAGTTCCTGCAAATTAGCGAAGACATGGTTGGCGCCCTAGCTGTTCACTGCAAGGTTACGAGTTAATACTTTATAAGAAAATACACTTTGAGACAATATTCGGTCAAAAAGTAAACTTCCCGAAGAGTACCAGATTTTGTCCTGACCTTCTGCCGGCAATGTACTGTAGCGACCCTAGCGCCACACGCGAGTGACGTCACTGTTCTACATCGCGTTAACAAAGCTTCTCAAGTCGGTTACATAAATACAACTACCAACTATCTTCCTTCGGACTTCGGTCCCCAGGCATAACATCTGCCTGGAGAGAGATCTCTCTATTGGAGTCCTCCCCAAACTGGTGACCCTCGACATTGGACAAAAAATGCAACCTTCCAAGACCTACAACAATGACGCCGTCTCACAGCAACGCCAGACTACTACACTGTGCACCACTAGCATGTTGCTATATCTCCATGCCTGGTGTCTACAGTGCGCAACCCTCTCCTACTTTGCTACGCACTCCGACGAGGATCCAGACTAGCAGCCACTTATCGCTTCCGCCAGCACAGCGGAACAACTCATCGCTCCCGCCAGCACAGCGGAATAACTCATCCCTTCCGCCAGCACAGCGGAGCAACTCATCGCTCCAGCCAGCACAGCAGAACAACTCATCGCTCGCCAACGAGGCTGAGCAACAACCTCGTAATTGGCCCTTGCAAGCGCCCTCACGACACACAGACTGCGTTCCCACACCGACCTCCGGTCTAAAAAGGGGGGGCTGGTGTTGCGACCCTAGCGCCACACGCGAGTGACGTCACTGTTCTACATCGCACTGACGAAGTTTCTCAAGTCAGTTGCATAAATACAACTTCCAACAATCTTCCTTCGGACTACGGTCCCCAGGCATAGCTGCTGCCTGGAGAGCGATCTCTCTATTGGAGTCCTCCCCAAATACTTTTAAAAATCTTCGTTTTACGGTTGGTGTCTTTGGTGGCAGATCTTGGAAAATGTACCATACAGTAGCGTAACACTGAACTTTGCTTTACACTTTACACTGAACTATTAATATTGATGTAGAAATTGTTCAGGCAGGTCTAGGGCGCACGGGTTCACTGATCGGCAGTTACTTAATCAAGCATTACCGAATGAGTGCGCGCGAGGCCATCGGATGGATGAGGATCTGCAGGCCAGGATCTGTCATTGGACATCAACAGGTAGGTAGGAATTAAGATTCTCAGCTACCGCTCTCATTTTGTTTTTGCTTTTCAATGTAATCAGTAAAGGAATCCTGTTATCCTTATTTACCCAATTATGATCGTGTATTCGTCAGGTTTGGCTGGAACACCTGGAACCATGGCTGATCAAACAGGGAAATCTTTATAGGTAAACCGATGATGATTTCGTTTTGCTATAATGCTGCATAGCCTTTTTCATCATTACTTTCAATAAAGAGTTAATTACTTTCAAAACTGACGTTAATGAAGTTTGTGATAGGAAAAAACATTTCCATGATATGGAGAAGTTGCCGACCCATGAGTATGGCATATACTCCATTGCTGAGAAGACTAAGCGAAGGCCTGTGATCTTCCAAAAGACTGCGTCCCCTCCACCTCCTATGCAGAGATCGGTCCGGTCTGACGTCATGTCTATGCCAAGGCCACAAGCCTCGAGAGTCCGAGAAGGTAGTATGCACAAGATGATAGAAACACTTTACTAAGCTCGACATTACTATTCGCTAAAGGAACTCTTCTTGGCAATTCTGTATTTAACAAAAAAAACTACTTGGATAAAAAATATGAATAAACAAACAGTGTTATTTAATATCGAGAGGTTTTCAATTTCACTTAGTCGATTTAAAGTAACACTGTTTGTGTTCTCTAAAGGCTTTCTAACTTAAGAATATTTTACGTATCGCATCGCCACCTTTCAGCCAGATTTCAAACAGTGTTATTTTAAATCGATGCTTATCAGCATTAATTAGATTTACGATTCATGTTACAATTTTGCGATTAGATAAAACCGGCACAGAAGACGAGAATATAGAGTTAGTTCTCGTCTCTGAGGAAGCAAAAGATATACCTAAAATTGTTAATGATACAAATGAAACCTCAAAAAGCAATACGAGACCTGTGGAGAATGATATCGATCCAATTGGAGTAGAGCCAAATAATGATATGCCATTTTGGAAAAGGTGCCTCTGTTGCCAAGTGTGCAAGAAACACTGCAAGGATTCTGTCTGGGCGTTGGAGGTGCGATGCGTAAAAACAATACCAAGGAGATGTCAAACCAGCTGGTGTTGTTCGTTTATTAACATGGTTAGCAAAATCTGAATGCATTCCATAATTTAAAATTCTATTAGGCGACGAGTTCCTTCTTGCGGAGACAATGCTGGCTGGAACACCAGAATTTCACTGGGAGATTATTGTATTGTCATCTAATTTATATATCCATACCTAATTTCAAACTGATGCCATTAACCGTTGAGGAGTTCCCTCCTGCGGAGACGAACCTGGCTGAACCACCAGAATTTCACTTCCGGATTATTGTTTTGACATCGAATTTACATCCTCCTAAATTAATCGAATTAGCGATGCGATCATCGCACGTTCCCATAACTTCATGATCATGACCTGATTTCATCATAAAACACTTAAATTAGTGATCAAGTAAAATCAATTGGTCGCCGAAGATACATTACTCATTGGTTTTAGACGCGCGTTATGAATGAAGATTCTAGAATATTATTTCAAAATTTTGATTTAACGGTTACCTTTTCAAATGTGTCCTGCATTACTGATGGTAGAATGTTTTACTTTTTGAGGCAGCTCCTAGCCCTAGCAAGGTAGAGAAGGATCAAGGTTGGCAGGTGGGAACTCCAAAGAACGACAGCAAACAGAAGATAGCAAATAAAGGGTTAGTATTTTATCTTTGATGTTCCATTGTTCTGTATATAGTAAGTATAAGAATTACTATAACATCTTGATATCTGATACACGATACCTGCTGCTTCACGTAGCAGTAGCGCTCAAAAGATGCAGACGGCATCATATATTTATACTTTCAAATTCTTAGTCGCAAAGCCACTGCATTATATAATTTTAAAAAGTATCCATGTGGCCAAGGCAAAAAAGGGGACTCAAGAGAAAAAAATCGAGAAACAAGAGAACCTATCGCTTTAAAACATTAAGGTTTGGTTCTTCTTCTGGTGGAACAAAGGTCTTTGATTTTGCTCAGTGACCACAGCGAGAGGCTTACTAGCAGTTCGAAGCGCGGTGGTGCTGGAGAGTCACGGACTTTGCGGTCCCCCTCTCGACTCAGCGCCGGGCCTCAAGCCAGGAACAGTGCTAAGCCTATACCCAACGCTTTTGGTACAAACCGTGGCGAGTTAAAGGTATGAACCTCCAAGATAACTTATGGTATGACAGTAAGTAAAAATGGATGGAAGAAGAAGCAGTTTTTATCAAAAAAGTGAAAGTCGCGAAGAAAGTGGCACCCTATCTTAATTTTTTACTCTATGTAGGTACCTACTGCTGGATTTAAATGCTCCCTACATTATATGCATGTTTAAAAAAAATACTGGTGTTTATTCTAGGATATAAACATGAGTGAAAGAAATATTGGAGGCTTCCATTTTGCGAATCCGATCCGGTCGCCGCCTGGGCCACTTCTCAAGTCAGTCAATGATGCCAAGGTACCTGAAACAATAAACAGTAAAACAGTAGTTTATCAAGTTGCCCAGTGACTGTGCGGTCACAGTTACATTAGCACCACCCTTTTTTAAATCGTGTTTCAGAATTTCCTAATGAAGAGTTCCAATTACAAAGACGATAGAACGAATCCACTGCATACATCCGTCACTGTCACCCCTCACTATACGTCTCGTCTGCAGAACTATTATATGGAGCATAAACCATCTGCGAACGCGGCGCAAATAACTCCGTCTTCGTTTAGTGGAGGTTGGTAATCTGATAAGGACTTGTTTGCGATGACAGAGATGGTAAATGCGATTGCGATTGAGTCAGTTGGTAAAGCTTTACCTTTGCTTGTAGCTACAAGCAAGTCTAATATATGAATCCTGTTTTTAGTGTCCCAGGGCTCCACGCAACCGCAGCGGCGTCGACTCGGGCGCAGCCCCAGTCCGAGCCCTCCGCCGCCCCGTATCATAGAGAAAACGAGGGCCACCAACACACCGACACCCAGTGAAAAAGTATTGGCAAGAAATGCATCCAAAATTGCGCTCAAGGAAGCCCTGTCTAGGCTAAAAGGTAAATTCGTTTCAATCACTTTACTGTGTTTCATTATCGTTCTAATTCCCCTCGCAAGGTAGACGGGCGATGGTAAGATAGCGGGAAGTCATTGGCTTTGGCTGCTGGTAGCACAAGACCGTTCGTCGTGGAGATCCGTGGGGAGGGCCTATGTCCAGCAGTGGACCTTTTCCTGCTGATACGATATCGATTCGATAACGTTACGTTACGCAGGATTCAAATATTCGTACGTAAATACAGTCAAGTGAAGTCCTAATAAAGTTTGTATAATATTACCTCTACCTCTATGCTATGTTCTGTCTGTGGTACAAAACGTTTCATTTTACGGCATTATTAGTATTTTATGACACTGGTGATAGTGGCGATTTAAACTTTATAAAATCAGATGTCAAAAATATAACCTCGAATGAAATAAGAATTTGGCGGGAAACCGATGAGAGTGGATCGTGTCGATAATTGAATTTTAGTTTCTGTGCTTAATGTTGTTTGGTGGATAATAAAGATAGTGTGTTATACAACAAATTGACGTGAAAGTTCAGTTCAGTTCAGTTTCTTTATTTCCATAACAATTTTACATTGTGTCGGATATTAGTGAACGCTTAATTCTAGCACCATAGTCTAGCACACTAAATTTGAGAGAATGAAACAATAAATATAAAGAATAAATGACAAACAGTAGCCAGTACCAACAAAACTCAAACATTAACAATATTATGCATAAATTTACTTAATATTTATATTGCACTTAGCGAAGTCAAGTACTATTAAGTACCCAGCAAATGAAGAATTCAAGTGAAAACGCGTATTCCCTCTGTTTGTGACCCCCAAATATCCGCCGGCTGCTGCTCGCCGTAGCTCGCCGTAAAGTACACTATCGCTTCACGGAAGGCATGAGCAGTTGACAGGACGTGACTAGGACAGACTAACACAACTTTGACGATGACAGGACTTTAATATACAGAAATTTACAAAACACATCAGACGTGGCTGTATGGACTCAGTTCCTTTGCCTATCCCTTGTGGGATGAATTAAATAACAAAACACTATAACCTCGAATTACGAAGTCTTCAACATACTAGAGATTACAGGCAATTTATTATGATTGATCTAACGAAATAACGACAATGTTTTTCATGTAGACAAATTTATTTTGTGAGTGTATTGTTCTACTGCCGCCTAAGATGGGTGCTTTAGCGACAAAAGCTTTGAGACCTATAAAATCCTTCAACATCGAAAATCGGGCTCATCGGGTGATTTCTAAAGAAAAACCAACGCCGGCGCCCCGGTATCCCGCTAATATGGAAGATTTAAAGCGTGCAATGGAAGCGGATCCTAATTTGGATGATAAACTGGACAAAAAAGACGCTGGACTCGATAGTAGACTTAGGGATGTTTATGTAACTTCCTACGGCAAGCCAGAAGATGACATTACGCAGGAGGTACAAAAACAGAACCCTGATAGGCCACTACCGCAGGATCGTAAACTGGTTGAGGACTTCGATTACGGCTTTAAAGAGCCAGAAAAGGTCTCGTACGGGCGCACAACGCTACGGCAAACTGTCACCTTTATCTCAGCACACCAAATGAACCCTGAAGAAGTTACTGCCTCTAAAATAGCGCTAGAGTATAAACTGAAGGAAGAAGATGTACAAAATATACTTAAATACTTTAAAACTTATGAAGTTTACTTACCAGAGACCAAAAATTCTGCTGCCACTTTTGCAGGACCTGCAACAATTAGAAAACAATTAATTAAAACAGATTTGAAAGAAATTGATGGTAAAGAAGACAAGAAAGAAGATGAGAAAAGTAGTTTTTTCAAAATTGACATTGATAACAAGAGGGGTTAATCTTTAAACATAACGGTATTCATTATTTTGGTTATTGAAGGAATAATTTGTTATTATTAAGTTGATGCTATTGGAAAACCTAGATAGTATAAACTACCCTAATGTTGGCACCCCCCAATTCTTGGCATCTTGACTCTTAATGCATTCACTGCTGGCTGTCAAACCCGAAATCAATTCAGGTGCAGCAAACACATGTGCATTCAAACACTTACAAATATTTGACAGTGGTGCAGAGTGAAGCCTTGAAATGCGGATATGCATTGCTAGCACTGAATATGTTAACAGCAAAGCAAATAGGGTGAACTTCTTACATAATATTAATGCCAATGATTGAAAAAGTGCTAATAATAGGGTAGTTTACCCTACTTAGTGGCTTATAGTCAGAGGTTTAATGTTACAAAAATACCTATTATGTTGTTAGTCCATCAAATAGTGTAAAAGAAGTTTAATTTAAAAAGTTTACAAGACAGTGATTAACAACATCTTCATAAATCTGTACTTGATTGAGGTAGTTAGTTGTAGTGACCATTGAAAGCAATTAAAATAAAATATATGATTTGATAGAAGTTTGAATTAGACACAAAATAGTAGTTAAATCTTTTATGATTTTATCTCAAAATGAAATAAGATGTTTTGAAGGGAATATAGTAATGGGAGATTAATAATTCTGATATAATCCTTGTAAATAGCACTCCTTTTGTTTTTCAATTCAATGTATTTCAATACATATATATTTTATGTGTGAATTACTTCACAGAACTTGTGATTTAGATATACTTAAATAGTTGAACTAGTTTAATAAATGCTTGTAAAAATAAAGTTTTGTTGACATATTAACTGTTGTTTTTCATTGTGTAATATTTGGTAAGTAACATATATTTTCATAGTTCAGCAATAGCAGTTTATAAATGTAATGACACGGAAAAAAATAGGGTCTTATAACAAGAGTTTCACCTCGTTTTATAATAAGGTCACATGAACATGATGTAGAGATGCATACATTACCTACTTTATCTACACACATATTGATGGGTTCAGAAGCTGAAGGTTTATCAAACCCATTACCCTGTCGCGAATTTGACTGTTTTAAAAAAAATCATATACAAACGGAGCTGACGTTTCGTATCGACTGTTTTTTTATTGTAAATTAATATTGTTTTTGAAGATGTTTCAAATTTGAAACTCTTGATGATATTGCTATGACATTATTTACTGCTATGTGGCCAATGATGTTAGAAGTATATCATTGTAAGTATGTGGCTGTATGCATTGAATTCTGTAAATGTGGATCTGTGGATTATAAAGCATTTTTTTTTTTAATTTTTCCCGCCGTGGACAAACGTAGACAGAGAATTACTACGTGGACAACAGCAAATAAAGATTGCTACGCGCTATCATTCGAAAAATGTTAACCTCCAATCCGTCCTTGACTTACGAGCTGGCTAAGCCTTGGTATGCATTATGAGATCTACTTCGACAGGAATCAGATTTCAAACAGCCATAAAGAAAAATGCTCGCGGATTCAATGATGAGATGCAGCCCCCATACTACGAAATTCGAAAATCGAAGTTCGTATCGTATTGTCCCGCTCACTCTCGTGTTAAATAATATTAGCTTGAGACAGACGGCACGATACGAAGTTCGAATTTTGCACTTCATAGTAGGGGGGCAGGAGGGGCAAAAGGGGAGCTATTTCTGGCAATGAATCTGATGAATGTGCGGCTAGACTTATTATTATTAAATATGTTTAATATTTCAAGGTATTAATTTTCTTTTATTTCATTCGCAATAATTATAATTCCTATTATATATGTCACTAGAATAGGAAATATATAACTCAAAACTTAAATCTAAAATTTAATAACAAATGTTTTAATGTTTTTTTTTAAAGCATAATACAATTAGGTAATTTAATGTGTTGTGTATAGTACAGCCCCGACTCCCGAGTACAGTTCGTTAGAGCCAGATTTTTACTTAGAGTCGAGAAATCGATCTATAAGTCTCATCTCATCTCTGGGAAAACGCGTTTTTCATAGATTTTTACATATCGTCGCCCAGGTACCAACAATTTAAGCATGTACCTAGTTCTCTTCTTACGACAGTGATCACGGCTCGCGATGGTTCTATCGGTGCGCCGTCCATCGGCGCAGGGTCGCTAGGAGCGCGGCGCGAAGCACCGGCACCTATGCGAGCGCCAAGCGTGCGCTCCGACGAGCGCCCTTTGGCTACACAAGGAGATATGCTCAACAGCATAAAGGTAAGTCAATGACTTTCCATACACAAGGACATCGCATCGCATGGCTGCAAGCGGGACATCACAGGTGTGCTTTGAAGCCATCTAAGCAAACTTTCGTTTCGTTGACAGTCATCACATGTCAACCGCTGAGCCCTTGAGCCTCAAGTATTTAAACCAAAGCGTTCCTGTGAAAGTGGGAAAATATTACAATCACGGTATAAGCAAAATATGGTTTACGAAGTAATTTGTAATATAGTGTATGGTTTGCAAGCTTCATTAATTGTTTATCTTTCAAGTTTGATTATTCCTGTCCACTTACGATTCTATTGCCATGCTAAGATATAAATAGTTGTCAATGTCGAGTACTTGCCTAGGTGACTGTCGATGTTCGATTTTTTTCCGTCGTTCATTAATAAACAGCACGTTTTGGTTGTCCTCTGACAACCACTGCATATTCAAACAAAAAGAATTTTGTGTAATTTGTACAAATATTTCCAAGAGGTTTGCGATCAAGACTCAAATTGTTTATCAACACCACAACTCGTTTTTTTTGCAAACTGTACACAACTAGCTACACGGTAGGTGTTTTAGTAAAGTTTTTTTACCTAAGTATACATAGCTTCGACTGTGACATACTGCTGCTTAATTGCCGAGCACAATTTCGTGAAAAAAGAGAAGAGGCAACGTATTGATTTTTTACCGTTCATTATCACTATCATCAGTCAAAGCATAATAGGGTGACACTGGAAGAGCATGCCGTATGTATTTTGTATAAGGGATAGATCCTTGCCAGAATGTAGTTACAACTTGAGCACATGCAACAATATTGGCGAAGGATGTTGGAAGGATGACGTTCCTTGTTTCTTTTTACTCTAACATTAAGGAGCCTGAGTAGATGTTTGACTGATCAGTATATAATTAATCTTTTTTTTTTAGTTTCAAAGGAGATTTCGAGAAACGCTAAATGCAGAGAAATTAAATAAAACGTTCCATGAAAAATTGTAAGTAAATTGAAGACATAACAAATTTACTGACTTAGGTACCTATATCAAAACCAGAAGGGGGTAGCACGAGTGGCCAACACTTTTTTATCTGCATCCTTTTCTTTTTCACTAACCGAACGCCAATAAGCTGCTTAAGTACAGTTTGCTAGCTGCTTGATATGATAGGTACCTAATGTTTGTTTGATGTTTTTTAAAAGCTCCATTTCAAAAGACAAGGAAGGAAAAAAACGTGAAGATAGCATCAATAATGTAACATCTATAGCGAGTACGGGCAAAAACAAGATCGGAATATATCAAAATTATAAGTAAATATAGTGTATTCATTTATAATCCATCCGCTCGAGTCCACTAGGGCTAACAATTTTAGCTCCTTTAAACTCCAAGTGCCTGCCAAGCACCAGCAGATGTTCCTGCACTCCGACTTTTGGCCGGAGGGAGTGGTGTTCCGTCGCTTTAGGGAAGCGAAACTGATATTTAAAACTCCCTAAATAGTTGTAATGTTTTTTTACTTTTGTTTTTGTATTGTGTATTTCTTATATTTAAATTTTATAGCGCATTGGCTTTGCTGTAATGCTGTAAAATTGTTTTGATAATAAATAAATAATTTAAACCGTCTGTTGAAAACTAAATTCGAGTTTAATTTTTCAGTACGCCAAGAGAGAAAAGCCCCTCTAAAGGCAGTATTGGTTCAACAAAAACGTTGTCACCAAAAGGACGAAGAATTGTTCAAAATGCTCTACACTAGGTTTCGAACATCATAGGTTTTGTTTCAAATTGAATTTTGCATACACGAAACAGTGGTGAAAATGTTTTAAATTAAAGAGTTGTTTATAAGTAGAACTTCATTAAACAGTAGAAAGTAAAATATGTATACGATAAAGCAATTTTGTAACGTTTATATTTTTCATTACACTTTTTTTTTGTTAAAAAACCTTGCTGTTTTTATGAACACAATGCAAAATCATGAAAAGTTGATACTTACACGTTACATACTTACACAAAAAGTTTTCTGCCATCATGAAGCAATTTATTTGTTATGAACTAAAAACAATTACTTTGCTCACACGCGACCACTAATGACAAATAGTTATATCTGTGCGGCAAATGTTTGTTTCCATGCAACACCTCCGCCTTCACTGCTACACGAATTAACACATGCCACACAGACCCAACTATCACCACCACCACTAAACTAAACGCTGACGCGTTTCGGCACTCTCCACGAGGCCATTTACGAAGCACAACAACAACCGCTCAACATGCCACCACTTCCACTAGTGGTGGTGGTGATAGTTGGGTCTGTGTGGCATGTGTTAATTCGTGTAGCAGTGGAGGCGGAGGTGTTGCATGGAAACATACATTTGCCGCACAGATATAACTATTTGCCATTAGTGGTCGCGAGTGAGCAAAGTAATTGTTTTTAGTTCATAAATATGGACCTCCGCAAAGTAACGCCTGATTCAATAAATAATTTATTTGTTCTCTAGCAG
This sequence comes from Clepsis dumicolana, assembly GCA_963691665.1. NCBI lineage: Eukaryota > Metazoa > Arthropoda > Insecta > Lepidoptera > Tortricidae > Clepsis > Clepsis dumicolana. The sequence continues at coordinate 5,095,539 of OY829526.1, forward strand.
GAATTTGTATCGTTATCGTTACACATTATTGGCATGTTTTCGTCAGTAATCGGAATTTGCCAGAGATTTTCCATCGATCGTTTGATTGTTAATGCATGATCAGCTTCATCCAGCCATCCAACGTTCAATTCAGCTTCCATACTACGAAATTCGAAAATCGAAGTTCGTATCGTATTGTCCCGCTCACTTTCTTATTAAATAATATTAGCGTGAGCGGGACGGCACAATACGAAGTTAGAATTTTGGAGTTCATAGTAGTCCCCCAGGGTACTTTATTATCTTTGTCCAGGGGCAGACGCAATCCTTATCTTATCAAGGAAGTTGGTTGGACTAAAGCAAATATGGCAAATACAGGGTGCTCGGGAGCGATCCAAAAGATTTTAACCACGCATTTCTGAGGTCATAAGGAGTCTAAAATGTCGTATTAAGTTTTCTCAATTCGGCTTCGTTTCGAAGATATTTAACTTTTTGTAAAAAAAATATCTTAAAATTTCTTTAGTGCAACACACCCTAAGAACAAGCAACGTTGCCACTCTTCCAAGCCTAAGACGTCGCTTTAACAACTAACGTCAGTAGAATTTTGAATGGTTGTCATTATTGTCATTGTCAAACAACAATGAAATTATCAAAAGAACAGACGTATCATTTTAGGATTAAAATTATGTTAAAATTTTAAGATACAAGTATGCAAGCCACCAAAGAACATTAACGAGTCTTTTGGGAACTCCGCTGATCGTCATTACTTGAAAACTTTGTTTGTTTTGTGTGATGTGTGCAAAACTAAACTAATCGGCAAATTAACCCAAAACATGCCCGAAACGAAGTTTGTTAAGCAATTTTATGTAGTAATCATAAGTACACGGTTATTTAACAGTTTTAAATGATTCGCGGTTAATTGCATTAGACATAATGAAAACGGGATATTGCAACTGCATCGAAATATCGGGAGCTCATCAAACCTATAAGGTAATCGCGGTCAATATCCCGTTTTCATTATTTCTAATACACGGTTATTTGTTAATTTATATCATCTGGTATGCAAGAAATCAAAGAACGAAGCTCAAAGTCGATGGAGATAGAGCGACGACCTGGTGACGATCGCGGAATCGCGGTGGATGCGGAAAGCACAAGACCGGTCTGAATGGAGATCCTTGGAAGAAGCGTATGTCCAGCAGTGCATGCAAGATGCAAGAAATAACGATAATATTAAAGGAAACGAAATGGTCTTGGTATTAAAGAAGATGTCAACTTGTTTACCTATTGAAGACGGCAGCTACATGAAGTACCTACTTCCCCGCAGCTGGCAAACACTTCGAACTCTACAGAAAATAACATTGATCATAATAAGCTTAAGATGATTTCTTGAATGTGCCCATGCTAATAAAACTGTTTATTACATGTATTGTGCATTGTCCATTTACAAACCAATTCATTTTTGATCTCATCAGACGTTATTCTGTGACATAAATTAGTTAGCCGTTGTTTCGCAGGGTGCACCAGGATTGGGCGATACCTTTCTCTACCCCATGAGGCTACGTCTCAACCTCAAATAGAAGGGAACCGCCCACGCCAAGTAGCACTCTTTAAAATCCAGTGTGACCTCTTGCTACCCACAGACATACCTAGTCAAGATACTTAATGTCTCAGAGAGATAGGGTGTTATCGTTGCTTATTTCTGATGCTCGTTTTCTTTTAAAACCAGTAATGAAATGAACCGAGGCGAGCATTAACGCGCCCAACTTATTACAAACGCTCCAACGAAAGGCCACCTTTTAATTTCGTCATCATTTACAAATAAGTAGGTATGAGTCCAAAACAATTACAGGTTCCTCACTGGAGAATTTGCCTGTAATGGTACATTTTCTAAATTCGATTAAGTATGTGCTTTACAATAAAATAATCTACAATAAACTAGAACCCAATACTATCGTGTTACAAGTTGTAGCAAGATGCGCACTTTAATTTTCTCGGTTCTCCTCGTTCGCTGTTGTACAATGCTCTACTCTGAATTTTTACATTACCGACGAATATGTCTACGTTAAGTTTTCTTAAAGGTTTCCTTGAGGTGCACTCTGACCAAAACAAAATCGACTCTGAGCACGAGCAATATCGTTATTTCATGTCATTTTAATGTAAACGTTAGTTCTCGTCTACAGAATGTATGAAGACCACGAACATAACCTAACCAGCTTATAAAAGTTGAAAAACCCTCGACATTGTCATTTCAAAGTTCAATATTTCAAAAACGGGAGAACCGATTTTAATGAAACTTGGCTAAGAACCATCTCGATTAAACTAGCTTTCGATTGAAAATAAACCGCATCGAAATCGGTCCATCCGCTTGGGAGCTATATGATGCCACAGACAGATACACATGTCACACCCCTCTTTTTCGTCGGGGGTTAACAAAAAAAAAGTCTATCGCGTTCGCGTTTATAAACGTCAGCCCCCCGACCACGAAGTGCAAAATTCGAACTTCGTATCGTGCCATCCCGCTCACTCTCGTATTAAATAATATTAGCTTGAGCGGGACGACACGATACGAACTTCGATTTTCGAATTTCGTAGTTTAGGGGCTGAATTACTATGGGCAAATGTGGTCGCGGGTGAGCAAATGATTATTTTTTAGTTCATGACAGTGAACGCATATAAAACATGGAAGCATTCCTGTCACTTTAAAATGACCCCACGAAAACTATACCGCGGTGGGCGGGGCTTGCAAACTGTACCGGCGCGCCGATCAGTTAGGTTGCGCGAGTCCGCAATGGCGGACGCTGTTTTGACAGTTTATTTTAATCATCAAAAATAAGATTTATGTTTTAAAATGCCTTCATGTGGGGTGAAGTTGTGCAAAAATCACACGGATCACTGTCCCAAGGCATCCAAGGGTAGTGGAATCACTTTTCACACGTAAGTACACCATTACCTGAAAATTCAAAAATCTTGCTTACCACAGGGATGTCAGGCATAATGTAGCAGCTCATTTTACTAATTATTAATTGCCTGTTGGACTATTATATTTATTAAGATACAGATTTGGATTTCAGGCGAATTCAAGCGAGTGGAAATTCGGAATGTTGTCCAAACCCAGGCTCGCGGGAAACTAAGTAATTCAAATGCCTGCCAAGTCATCATTTTGACGTACTTATTGGTCATAGACAAGTGTATGACCAATAAGTACGTCAAAATGATGACAAGACTTGTGTTTAAAGCAAGCCCTTCTCTTTCTTTCGAAACTATTTCTTTTTGCTTCTAACATTACAGGTAAGAAAAGGACGTCAAAATTGGTGCACCCAAACACACACAAACTTTCATTGGCGCCAAAACTTTAATAACTGTCCAGATTTTCAGATACTGCGTTGCCAGCTCGTCCTAAGGAATCGTTATCTTGAAGTTCGTGATTATTAATATTTTTTTGTTTGAAAAAAAAAGAAAGTTAAAAACGCCGATTAGGCCCTATGTTCATATAACGTTTTTTGCTCCATATGACCTCAGAAATGCGTGGTTAAAATCTTTTGGATCGCTCCCGAGCACCCTGTATAAATGTAACGTTTTCGGTTGTTGGCTACTTCCATGCATTAGTTCAACTTCCTTGTTCCTTACTTTATCTATGCACTCTGTGGTTTAGTCACACACACGTGACACAGTCATGCCCCCATGCTATGAAATTCGAAAATCGAAGTTCGTATCGTATCGTCCCGCTCACTCTCGTGTTAAATAATATTAGCTGCAAATTAGAAGTGCAAAATTCGAACTTCGTATCGTGCCGTCCCTCTCAAGCTAATATTATTTAACACGAGAGTGAGCGGGACGATACAACAGGAACTTCGATTTTCGAATTTCGTAGTTTAGGAGACGGCACGATACGAAGTTCGATTTTGCACTTCGTAGCGGGGGATGAGTCATTCCGTATGTTATGTTAGATTTATTCTATGGTTTTGGTTAGTTAGTTCCATAGAGTAATACAATATACGGGGAATAGAGCGCTCTCTCAAAGGAAAAAAAATTCACCCTCAACCAGCCTCTACAGCAAAGCCATCTTTTATCTGTGATAGTCGACAGAACAGATTTCATAACACACACGCGCGCAAGCTCGGACACACACGCGCGCGGGAGCACACACGCGCGCACACATACGAATTATGTGTACACAAAAATTCAAACTCAGAATTCAAAATCGTTTATTTCGTAAATTATACATTTAAAGCGTCCAAAATCGCAACAATTAACAATATCACAAAACAACAAGTCTTCACAAATCACAAGCATCTGATATCACAATAAATAACTGAAACAACACAGAAAGATTGTAACTAAAGCTTCCGAATTTTCGCCGCAACGTCCAATACACACGAACTGACACTAATAAAACGGAGGAGCTGAACATCGACTTATTTACTACGACTGTATACGTATTTACTAGTGGACAATTAACGAAATAACAGTTAAACACTGCATTTTCTAAAAAACAGAAAGCCGCTGGGAGCTGCATGCTGTATGACGTTTACTTGAGTGCTTGAGTCCGAAAATTTTGAAGGGATGTAGTAGGTGTACCAAAAACCGTTTTTTTTCAAAAATTAATAAATAAACCGTATTTTTTTTAAGCCGACAGCAATGATTAGAGTCTGTCAAGCGAGTCGTGTCCAAGACGGTTTTGCGGATTTCTTATGATGGCAACATTATTATCTGTCAAACACGTGTCAAACTGATTGTCACCTGCTTCTTTTTTAACCTCACTTCGTTACGGATTTGTTGGATATTTTGAGTTCACAATGTCGAAACCTATAAAAAGTAGTGTGAGAAGCATGCTGTTTAGTATGATTAATAAATATAATCAAACAAAGATTGAATCGGACAACATTATAAAGGAAAAACGACTTTTGGATGAAAGCGTCGCAACATCAGGTAGGTCGACTAAAACATTGTGATAATTTTCGTCCAATGGGGTCCCAGCGCTTACAAGCTTATTTCTGAGTTACAAAAGCGCTTAGTTGATGCAACTTGTGACCAAAGGGCTGGCAGTTTTCTCTCTCAAAGAATCAGCATCGCTATTCAGCGAGGCAACGCTGCCAGCCTTTTGGACACTATGCCACGGGGGCCTTATTTAGATTTAATTTAGTTTTAAGTTGTAGTTTATTTAGTTTAAGCTTAGATTTAATGTCATTGTAAATTGCTTTTATTATGTATATTATCATATTAAATTGGACCTTTACGATGTTTTTCCTGGTTAAACTGAAACTGTTATAGCTTTTCTGCCTTTTAAATAACATAGGTATTACACGTTTTTTCAGCCGTCTTGGATGATGAAGTAATAAAAAGCACAATTGACAATTTGGTTAAGCAAATCATAGCTTTAGAAAACAGTACAAAAAAACAACCTGAAACAGAATATCTGACTGAGATCTCTGCTATGACAGGTTAGTACAGATGGCTATTCAAAAATGGCTTACTGAAAATGGAATCCATTATGAACCATATTTTACAAAAGAAGAGCTCATGTGCCTTGTCAATGAAAATAAACCAACTCCAATGTATGAAGCTGAAGAATTATTGAAGGAGCATGGCCATGAAGTTTTGAGACTTCCGCCGTATCACTGTGACTTGAACGCAATTGAACTCATATGGAGTTTGGCTAAACGAAAGGTAGCAAGCAAAAACTTAGGGATTCCAGGTAAAGAAATGGAGAACCTTATTAAAGAATGTTTTAATAGTGTGACAGCCAATGATTGGAAAAAATGCACAGATCACACTATTAATGTAGAAAACGAATATAAAACTAGGGACAGGATAACAGAAACGGAATTGGAACCCTTTATTATTTCTCTGCGTAATGATGATACTGACAGTGATTTATCTTATGAAGACATTGAATTTCTAGATTCTGATTCAGACTAATAAAATAAATACTTAAATCAAAATGTACTTTATTTTATTTATACGTTGGTTTTGTCAGTAGTAAAAGCCAGAAAATTTAAAAATTGAAGTAGTGACTCCCCATAGAAAAAAATAATTTGCGGCTTTTTCCACTGACAAAGTGCATGTATAATATAACTAAATAACATGCGGACGAAGTCGCGGATGTAGGTAAATTAATCATGTCGGTATTTTGCATACTTGTACAAAGAGATGTATCCACTTTTAGATCTTATTATAAAGCAACGATGTGAAAAAGTGGATACATCTGTTTGTAGTCAACTGTATAATCTAAATTGCAATTTAAAAAACGCATAGTAACAGGTCTCTTAAAACCGCGCGAGCCAAGAAAAAAAAAAAAAACTACTAAAAAGTAGCCTTACACAGATAAGAGATGGCGCAGCTAAAAACGCAGTCAAATACAGGTAACTTTCTTCCCCCTGGTTGGTTAGTTCGTTCCACAGACTACTAAGAGATACTAGTCGTTCGATACGACAACGACGCGTGGCGTGCGATTTCATTTGATTGCGAGTAACTCAACTTGTTGAGTTCACTAGGGAAAAGACACAAAAGACAGGCCATTTTGGTGATCTTGATTTGATCATGGTGTGGCCAATAAAGCGAGAGACAAAACGAAAATGGAATATGGTCGAAATAGGTTCTCGTTGTGTCGATGTTGGTTCGTGAAAGTTCGTGATGCTGTTGCATAAGCTGCATTCATGGCAGATTTATGAAGTCAACGCAGACGCTATTGATTTTTGGTAAGTGTTCTAACTTAATAAAATTGTGTTTAAAGATTACACGTACTCTACGCAACGAGATAACGAGATAACGAGATCTTGTTATTGGCCTTTTCGTCGTAGAAATGTAAACCATTTTGTTGGGCATTATAGCTCGGACAGGTCATAGCAAAAACAGATACGGAAATAGAACAATACTCAATAGAGTCGATACTTAAGATTATAATTATCTAAAGAGGATATTATCGTAATTTAACATTTTTACTTTATAATGAAATGAAATTAAAATAGTGAATAATGATTAGCACAAATAAGTGAATAAAGACATTGGTTTGTTCCAGAAAATGCAGTAGTTGATGATTGCGTAAAATGTTCAATAAAACCATCAGTTTAAAAAAAAAAATGGAAATTACCATAACAAACACATTATTGTGAATTTTGGGTTAGAATAGAATAGAATTGTTTTATTGCTAAGTACACCTTACTTTAACAACAACTATAAGTAATTAGAAAAAATAAAAACAGAAAATTACACAATGTAACTTACAAGTTACAACTACTTAACATAGCTTATTTTAATCTATATATGTTTATAAAAAAAAAGAATCAACAAACCAGGTTCTCTGGGTTTGCAACGCATCTGCAAACCCTCCGTGGTTGCGGGTGTCTATGGGTAGTGGTGATCACTTATCATCAGGTGACCCACTGGCTCGTTTGCCTTCCACTTTGTATAAAGAAAAAAAAGATGGGCAAAGGGTCCCAATCTCGGCATTTGCTGGGTGTAGACACCCAGCACTGATTTTCAAATGGGGCTCTAGGGTGAGAGGGGGTCTAACGACCACCACATCACTTACTGTTATAAATGTAATTGGAAAAAATAATTAAATATTTTTTTTCTAATTTTTTTTTATCCACAACATGGTTCTCAATTAAATGTAAATGTAGTGACAAACATAACATTATGACATTTTTTTTTCTACGAAACAAAAATAATACTGTACATAATGTGGCTCTATTAATCTTGTTCTATTACCGAGTTGCAATTATTTTGCTATGACCTGTCCGAGCTGTGGCCATTATATTTATGTACATGTTTGTATACCTACTAGTAGGTATTTCAAAATGGATCAATACGATACGCCTTTCTTTGTTGCAGATGGCACCAAGGCGCCACAAGTGAGAGAAAACTTGGTGACCTCAGTGTGACATATCATGAAGAGAAAGTTAATTAACAGTTGAGCATTTTGGTTGTGCTAGACCTTTCAAATGCGACTGAACTGAACCTATTACTACTTGACTTGAGAGAACTTGGAGCATACTTCCTGCTTAGAAAACATCTTATGTGCTATCACATGCTGTTATTTCCATCTTTGGGGATCTGCAAGCTGTATTAAATGACAAATGAAGAACCTGCAAAACATTAATTAATGTACCTAATATTCTGACTAATGAAGAAGGTACTTACAAGAAGTCAAGGCATCATTCCAACTACAGAAGATGACTAACACTAAGCATTCCACCTACAAAATTGAAGAAGTTTCTATCAGCGGCCTCGGGCGCAGAATTGATTTACCTACACATCTTCAATGGGCCATCTTCCTTCAAGATCCAAGCTGTACTTTGTTTTTCTCTTCATTTCTCCTCTTGAGATCTCTTCTTGGCATTAACACCTACAAATGATGCACATTTTAATGTATTCCATAGATTTTTGGTTTTGAAATTTCTGTAATTTGCCAATAAAAGACTTAGTTGTGTCCTGATAGCCTGTTAACGGCACTCGTCTCCAGTTTTGGTACTATCTTTTGTCAATCCCGGACATTTCATAACATAAATGTTGAAATGAAAATGGTGGTCCTTCTTGGTAGGACTTCCAAAAGCCTTGCTTTTGTTACACTTTTGTGTGTTTGTTATGTTGACATATTGGTGTTTTTATTCACCTATTCATTGTCTTAGTGTTGTTTCAAATTCATATTTACCATTGAGTCAGTTCCAACCTTTTACACCTATAAAAATATAATAAATCCTCAATCAACACCTCATTGAAACACAAATGGAATATTTTTATTTATGTTAATAAGTCGGCTATTGAGCCAGTTCTGACCTGGTTAAAAATTTTAAATTAAATGATTTGGTTCTTATATTTCATTGTATGATTAAGGTGTTTTGGTTCAAAAAAGTTACTTAATCATAATGTTACATGTCCAATTTTATCAACTTTACCTCAATCAACCAGCATCACATTGAAACACGAATGGATGGAATTAAAGTCAGCTAGTTTGCCAGTTCTGACCTGGTTAAAATGTGAAGGTGGGAGCTTGGGGGACAAGTAATACGATGGAGTTGCGTGTAAATACTGTCTGTATTAAGTAAAGCCTTACGTCCATTTATAATGTAATGGTTGGAGAGTGTGTGAGGCGCAGCTCACACTACAAAAAATAAAAAATAGTAGTTCGGATTTTGTATTCCACTGGTTTATGGTTAATGGTTTATTGGTTGTTAGTATATTTTTCTATTGGATTTTGCTCATTGCTTAACAAGCATCTCATTGAAACAAAATGAATATTACTGTTGATAAGTCACTAGTGACTGACCTAGTTCCAATCTAGTATACCTAAAATAAAAAGTACTGATTTCCAGTTCCACTGTATGTGTACGTCTTGTTTAAAAAGTGTCTATAAGCTTGTCATCTTGTTTAAAAGCTGTCATATTATGTTCAGCTTCTCTTCCTTGACTAGTAGTACCTAACTCATTGAAGGTTGAAACGCAACAGAAAAAATATTTAACAAGACAGCTAGTAAGCCAGTTCTGACCTGGTTATTTATTTATTTACGTATAGCCTCTTATTCAGAAAAGTTACAATTAAATACTTAAAAACTACAATAACCATACTTACTGTTGATTATATTTCTGTGTGCCTTCTGGCAAAGGCCTCCCCCAGCTTTCTCGACTCCTTCCTGTCTGTAGCCACTCTAGTCCATTTCCTGCCATTAAAATGATTACACCTTGACCACATACTTACATGTTAAAATATTCTGAAGAAAGTATCTACAATTTGGTCCTCCCATCTTTTAAGTTGTCTTACCTCTCTTCTGTTGGCAGCCTGGGTACCATGTTGTCAGTATTTTGCACCATTTCTCTGGTCTTCTTATAATATGTCCTGCCCACTTCCATTTAAGATGTTTGACTTTGTAGGTATGCTACATCCTCAGGTTTTGTCTGGTCTTGTCTTGTTAAAAAATATATTTACAAAATATAAAAGTGTAAATCTTTTGTTTTCAAGTTGCATTAGGTATTTATATAAGTTTATGATGTTTTGGTCCAGTAAGTATGGGTTTTGCTCATCGCTTGGGATGTCCTACGTTTAGTTTTGTAACATTTTATTAAAGAAACAGAAAATACCTAGGTACGTATATTTTAATAATAATAATCCAAAATTCAATAATAATAAATTCTGTAAAAAATGGCTTGAGAGAGCGTCTGCATGATTCAAAATCAAAATTCAAAACTTAATTCAGTAAATAGGCGGTTAAATAAATGCTCTTTTACACGTCGTTATTCGAGTGTACCAGCAGTTTCGGAAAAATGATTGCCATGAAGAATGCACCGCAAGAAATTGGGCACATAGTAGCTCTTACAATACATAAGGCCAAAAGAATTATAACATAATATAAATAAAGAAAACTCAGTAAATCATCAGAAAATAAAAATAAAAAGTATTACAGTAGGTCCTATAGGTACAAGTGTAAAAAATAATTAATAGCACAGCAAAATAAAGATAGCAGAACAAATTACATAGGGATTAATAACTAAAAACATATTTACTTATCTAAATGGCTTAGAAATGTATAAGTAGTCTCTGAATGGTCAAGTGAGTACAGCTGAAGTGAGTTTCGTTGTGGGATCTGTCTCCGTGATATTGATTCTATCTTCCTTCGATAGGAACCTGTTTTGGTGGTTGGCCAAGATGGTTATTTTTAGGCACGGGCATGTTTATCATTGGATGCATGGAACATTAAACAAAATCAAATTAAAATGGGCTGTAAGTACTGTTACAAGACTTTCGCGTTTCCAAAATTGTGAATAAAAATGCAATTTAGGCCAACTGTACTTTATTCGAACAGGCGTTAGTACTTAGCTTAGGTATGTTTATGTTATTTACAGAGACCGTAAGCTCAGTCGATTTGGATAGAGTGGATTCGTGGGCTTTGGACCCAGGCGTGTCTTTACAGATCTGAACGTAATAAAAAGGGCGCCACGGATCGTTTGTCCGGCGATCCGTCCGGATAATAAAAGCACTTGCGCGTAAAACACGAGGTAAAAAAATCTCCGTTGAGAAGAAGCTGGCAAGAAACTCAACAATTAGGTACTTTACTTATATAAAAAGAAACTCAATTATCTTTTATTCAGCACTATGATAGGGTGGAATAAAATCTTGAAAATAAATATTTTTGAGGTATCTCCCCTACCTATGCATAAAGTAGGCGGGGGAGGGAGGTGACTTTCTTATCTATCCCATGGTGTGTAAGCTAAGTCGTACAAAAATGTTGAGGGTTTGGCAAGGGTCCAGGCCTACTAGCAAAGCCCCTTCTAGCAAAGCTTCTGGAGGCGCCTCCTAAACGTATATGTATGTACCTTCTACTGGTGTTAAATAAGTATAATACTGATTTTGCGTGAAAAGGTGCAATGTGGTGTATTATAAATATAATTATGTTCACGTGGGTAGGCTTTTCGAAATAATAAACCAGTCATAAAATTTATGTAATCTGTATGACATGTCAATATATTTCTATTCAACTGTAATCACAGGTCTGCCATTGGCTTGCGACATGTTCAGAGCAGCAGCATTTATATCATAGTATGATCCTTTATATTTAAGGAGATTGTCTCTAGATGATGTTTTTTCATGACTAAAAGAGTTAATGTACACTGGCTTACTTTCAACAACTCATGTAAGGACATCATTTAGATTGTATGATGGGACATTGGTGTTAAGTGTTACATCTAACTACTTTTTTTACTTCAATTGTTATTTCTCATAGCTCTGATTTTTTTCCATATTCAATTCCACATTATTCATATTTGGTACTATTTCCCAACTGTACCAAATACATGCAGTTCAGTTGCAACTCATCCTTGTGCTTACTTCAACTGCTAAATGTGTAATGTAGCCATTTGCTACGTTCACATGATTGTAATTAGGTAAGTCGCTTGGTCGACAAACCGACAGTATGGCTTGCGCTGCCAGTTATACTTACGTATGATTATACCAAACACTTATGAAGGTCATAAAATCTATCACCTATCTACAATCCTACATGATACTTATTATGAAAGCATTGTTTTTGGGACATTGCTCGGTGATTCTTATGCTCTCTTCGGTTGGCTGGTGGCAATTCGTGCTATTTTGTATTACATCGGGAAAGATCTCATTGATTTCTTGACGCCTGCGTCAAGTTTTGAGTGGCGTGATCTTCTTCCTTGGTACATTTTAGGATTCCTGGACCTCTGTGGTCTATGGGTGTAATCTGGATTAAAATAAGCAGCTTTTTGGGGTTAAGTAAAAAAATATATTTGTAATCTTTTTTCCATCGACTTGTTGGTTTAGCACTGAGCCCAGACAGCTGGGGAAAGTTCAAAATGTGTTTGGGTGCTAATGGTGTCAGTTCACATCAATCTCTGGCAAGTTTCTGTGGTTCTAGTTTAATCTGAATTAATTCATCAAAATCATCTTAACTATTAAGTGTAATGCTGCTTCTGTAAGTTCTTTCGGTTCCAATCCGTACGTGTGCGTGTAGGAACTACAACCCAAGCCCTATCATCCAGAGGCCTCTGACCAGCAGCGTCAGGTAATTTAGTATTTATCAGGATGTGGAGTTCTTGGCTTGTAATTAGGGTCCCAGAATATTTTCCAAGTGCGAATGCATTTAGTTTGAAATATTGTTTTACTGGGTGTCCGAAGTTGTCTTGTAAAGTTAGTGTATAGCTTCATTCGCTTTCTGTACACTAGTATATTCATTCTGAATCAAACCTTTATTCGTAGGCTAAAATGAAATGCCTCTTTTACCCAGATTTCTACGGCTGTCCTTCTCTCCACGCCGGAACGCAAGATTGCAAGCACTGCACTGGCTGCTTAGCGGCAGAATTAGCGAGTAAGATGGTGGTAGCGACTTTGCACAATAATGGCACAGTCAGCAGCAAAAAATTAGAAGTAAAACTAACACGTTAGCAATGTGCGCGCACAATTAAATCGAAACTCCTTTCTTGTGATCGGTGGTCTTTGCCAGTCTTTTTTCTGAACGATTTAAGAAAGGGGTAATCTTCCACGAGATCTGTATTGAACGTTAGTACTTATATCGATGAAGTTTGCAACCATTTATGTCATCACATCAAGTTTTTCAAATTTCTAAGATTGATCTTCATTATGTCGAAGCCGGGTAAGATTGGTCTTCATTATGTCGAAGACGGGTAAGATTGGTCTTTATTTGTCGAAGCCGGGTAAGATTGGTCTTCATTATGTCGAAGGCGGGTAAGATTGGTCTTCATTATGTCGAAGCCGGGTAAGATTGGTCTTCATTATGTCGAAGCCAGGTAAGATCGGTCTTCATTATGTCGAAGCCGGGTAAGCTTGGTCTTCATTATATCTAAGTTTTTATGTTGCATGACAACTGAAAAACAGAATTCAAATGTTTTCCTCTCTGAACGATCCAGGTTCTGCGTGTACATGTCTTTGTTATCCCTAAAGTGAAGGTACTTGCAAAGGAGCTGAAAACGCCTCAAAGACTTGGAAAGTCGGGAGTCATAAATATGTTAGCACTGGCAGACCTGCCAAAGTTTGTTTGTTTTTTTAGTAGAATTTGACATTTTTTTAGACCTCACTACACTGGCGCCTCTAGCGGCGAATTCATACGCGATAGTCCTCTGAACGATCCAGGTTCTGCGTGTACATGTCTTTGTTATCCCTAAAGTGATGGTACTTGCAAAGGAGCTGAAAACGTCTCAAAGACTTGAAAGTCGTAATAAATATGTTAGCACTGGCAGACCTGCCAAAGTTTGTTATTACGGACGTGAAAACTAATTTTACATTGAATCGTATTCATCAAACTGACCTCTGAATTAGTTGGTCTTTCAGCCCGTTTAATTTTGCACCTCTTTATCTTAGCTCCGCTTTTAAAGCACTATCATTCATTGACACGTAACTCATATTTATTTTATAAACCCACTGTACAACTTTTAGTAGAATTTAATATTTTTTTAGACCTCACTACACTGGCGCCTCTAGCGGCGAATTCATACGCGATAGTCCTCATTGCTGAGCATATTTATTTGTTTCCGAAACTAAGTGCTCGATTGTCATACTTAAAAGAATAGCGAAAAGACGTTGCCATTGCATACTAGTTTTATTAAAGAGTTGGGCGACGAAAGTCGAATGCACTTCCGGCTTCTAGAACAATCGGAGGTGTCTAGACTTCTATTATCGAATTTAGAAGCTGGTGCAGTCCTGTTGTGACGAGTAGCGCATGACTTTGTAAAAAGGACAATAGATTTGACAGTGCGCCCTCTAGTGAGCAGTAGCGACACTATCGAGATAGTACTATCTAATACTAAGCTAGTCCGTTTTGCCACTCGCCGAGGAAGTGTTTTATTCCAATAGTGCGTCTCGCTCTAACCATATTGTCTCTGTTGGTCACAAACAGTCATTGGTACGCCAAAATTTTTCCAAAGACCTTCCAAAGATCTTCTGGTGTATTTTGGGTTACAATTTTTTTTGTGTCGGTATCGGTCTATACAAACAAACTTTATTCTACCTTGTTTAACTTAGGTTTCCATCATAGGTATTTTAACCTACTCCAGATTCTCAGATTTATTTTAGTTTTTCCCAGACAACTTAATATAATTGTCCCTACCAGTCCCTCGTCAGGACCAGAGCGGCAGCCTGGTGGCCGGCCTGGTGATCATGATTACCCCGAGGATGCGGTCTTGCGGCCGTCGACACAGTTAAGCCACTGACCAGTCTACACTTGCCACGATGGCTCCTATTACTACACGATTGAGTTAAGATTAAAAATATGGGTTCGGTACCTCCGACACGGTCCCTGCCTTAGAATACTTATGCCGCTTAGTATACATATGGCACGTCTCTTGTATAAATGTAACGGAAGAAAGTGTTGAGAATTCAATTTAAATATTTCTTTCAGTTTTTTTTTGATATATGTAATTCTTAAAAGTTCCGTCCTTTATGGAAACAGTAATGTTCCCCGTGGCTGTGCTGCAGTTAAAGAAAAGAATGAATGAATGAATAAGTGGTAGCAACATGAGAATTTATGGGTCGTGTTGTCCGTTCTGGCCAGAGCAGTAAACGACCTCAAAATTTACAATTAATGAGCGCCCGACGTGTTCACCGACAAGCTTGAGAATATAACTAAAATGAAAATACCATTACCTTTAATTCAACGGTTTATTTGACCGCAGTAAAACTTTAAACTACATTCACTTACACATAAAAGGTATGTAGGTTATCACTATGGGGTTAGCGCTAATGCTTACTTAGTTCCACTACTACTGTCTGATCAGAAGGTTTAGTCAATGAAAATCGGAAATCGGATTTAATAAACTGTTGTATTAAACTTTCACAAAAGTCACTTAACTATGATCTACACGAGCGCTGGGAAAGGACTGCCGAGCGGGAGCTTCGTCCCGCGTCCCGAACCCAGCCATTGGAATTTGCTGACACCGTTCATATCCCAGTGCATTTGCACTGCGATATGAAGGCGTCGTATGTCCCTACAGGTATATCACTTTCAGAGCAGGCTAGGTGATTGCCCCGTATTAAGTTTACTAAATTATAAAATACAGTTGAATACTGAAGCGGTTAAAACTTCAAATAGCCTTACCTTTGAGCGGAATTAAACCTTCACTTAAACTAAGAAATTTGGGTTTACATTAAAATACCCTCCTAAAGTAAAATGCTTTGGTTGCTTGGAACAATGTTTCAAATAATATAAAGATTGATCATACCGGATAACCGTTAATACTTAGAGCCCGCGCACACAGAGAGCGGTCAGAGTTCTGCGTTCTAGTGACCGTTGACCGCTCAAGAGTTCCAACGCACACAAGCGGCGTTCAAATTCTCGCGTTCTAGTTTCGTTTGGGTCTTTGAACATGCAACATGTCACTAGAAAGTTCATCATCCGATGAAGAATTATTGCTCTTGTGGAGCTTAGCAGCTTCTAAAAAGAAAAGGAAGTATTGGGTGCACCCAATTAACACAACGAGAGAAGAACAAGGCGAATTTAGTAGTATTTTTCAGGATTTACTTAAAGATGAACAACGATTCTATATTTATTTTCGAATGTCGATTGATAGTTTTAATGAATTGTATAACATCATAAAACCTGAAATCGAAAAACAAAATACTAACTGGAGGAACTGTGTTTCATCAAAAGAAAGGCTGGCTGTATTTTTAAGGTATGTATTAAGGATAAGAAAAGACATTAGAGTATTTAGAAATAATAACAAAATATACGAAAGGTTCATTTGTTAATCGAATTATCTAACGAATACGACATTTTTTCGTAATATTCTGTTAGGTTTCCAGTCAACTGCGGCTGCGTACTAGCTGTTTGTTGTCTGCTGTATGTTGGGAGTTGATTGTGGTGAAAGGACGTAAACCACCCTATTTTCTTGTTCAGAAACAGGGCTAGGAACGGCCCACGAACTTGAACTCTGATCATAGGGACTTGGAACAGACTCCGAATTTGGTGTAGAACTGCTTTGACTTTGATTGACTGATCGCGGTACAACTCCAGAAGCACTTGCATCACTCCCTTCTGCCACTTGGAGCTCGAACCGGGCAAATAGAGAAGCCATTTCTAGTTTTACGATGCTTTGCATTCTAGGTGGGAAGCTCTTAAAAGTTTGCGCATAACTTAAAAAAAAATGACTCCATCCATTTTGGCTTTTTGTTAATTTTTATTTCTTAAATATTCTAGTATTTTATCACTATCACTGAGGTCTGCGCTCGTTTTTATTCGTTTTCTCGTAATTTGCTTGCTTGGTCCAGTTGCATATACAGAAACCTCAGAATGTGTAGTATTTTGTGTTTCATTCATCGTAGAGTTCTCTGTGTCGGCTGTAACAGTGGTATTGTTGACTGGAGAACGCTGACTATTACTTTCTGTTTGTCTTCTAAAATTAAAATCGTCTAAAAACCTCAATTGCGAAGCCCATGGCCAAGACTTATACTTTTTATAAGCCTGGCCTGTAGAAGATTCATTATTTTTTTTGTACTTGTTGTAGTTATCCCTCAGACTCTTTCACTTGGCTATCCATACTTTACCTAAAAACAAAAAAAAATGTTTCAGGTACCTTGCTACAGGAGATACGTTTAAAACAATTGGCCATTCAAACCGTATGGGATTTACAACTGTTGGTAAAATAGTGAAGGAAGTAAGTAAAGTAATATGGAAAACATTACAACCACTGTATATGGCAGAGCCGACTGAAAAAACATGGAAGGAGGCAGAAGCTGGTTTCAATGAGAAGTGGAGATTTCCAAATTGTATTGGCAGTATCAACATTCATCAACATTACATTTTTGCTATAAACAAAGATTCTCTATTGTATTGCTTGCAGAGGTGGATCCAGATTACAAATTTATTTTGATTGATGTTGGCAGCTATGGCAAAGATAGTGACAGTACGGTTTTTCAAAGGACGTCATTCTATCAAAAAATTGTTAACAATCAGCTGAACATTCCCGGGTCAAAGCCGTTACCAGGTCGAGAAAAGCCAGTGCCTCACGTTTTTATTGGAGATGGCGGTTTCAAATTAGAAACATTTTTGATGAGACCTTTCCCAACTAATGTAACCATACAGGATGAAAGAAAAACGACATATAATAAGAGACTGAGTAGTGCAAGACGCATAGTAGAGAGCACATTTGGCATTTTGGCTCAAAAATGGCGGGTATTTTTTAAGCCATTGGAACTCAATGTAGACACTGTCGTTGATGTTGTAAAAGCAGCGTGCTGTTTACACAATTACCTTAGAGTAAAAGGAGATTGTCACATCTATGATGATAAGCCAGGTATAAACAATGATCAATGCAGTGCCGCCTTTCAACCTTTTCAACGAACAAATATGAACAGAACCAACTGTACAGCGTATGCAATTCGGGACGATTATATTGCTTATTTTAATCAATAGGTAGGTATATATACCAATTGTCAATATTAAGACTGACATCCAAATGATTAAAATATAAAATTATTATTACAATGTGATGTTTTACTTACTCTCTCCAAATCCCATTTCTGTGGCAATTTCAAGCCAAGCTTCGGCTTTTTTGTCGCGGTTTTTATAGTCTGCATCACTTAAATCGTATAATAAATTCCTTTCCCTAACCAATTCAATTAACTTTTCCGTGTTTTCAACCTCAGACATCGCGGCGTTCAGGCGTTCCCTGTCTCGGCGGGAAAAGAACTCTTAGAACGCGACGTTCCGCTTTGACCGCCGCGGTCTGACCAAAGAGTATAGTAATGTATGTAGGTAAAGAGAGCCTTCTCGCGCGAAAAACTGGATACTAGGGATCACTAGCGCACCAAGCGGATTACGGCAGTACTTTATTCAGCTATACATACGTATATATATACATATATAGGTATTATTCTGTATTATTGTAGATCTTGTTTAGTGTATTATCCGTTTGTGTAAATATTTCCAAATGTCTTATTAATTATTGATTATTTTATATTTTAAGACAATATTTAGAAATAATAACGGAAACGTAGAGAAAAAAAATTTGTTTCTGTCTTAAAATATAAAGTAGCCAATAATTAAAATACCTCCATTTAGAAATATTTACACAAACGGTGGAGGCAGTGATAAAACAATATTAGATCGTAGCATATTTATTTATTTAAGAAAATTCACAAAATCACTAAAGAGCTAAGTAATCTCCAAGCTTTAATCGAATTAGATTTGACATAATAAGTGCTACAAATGCAATTTTGAATTAAAGAAGAGAAACATTAATTTTAACTGGATCATTATAATTTTTTCCAACGAATGCGTACAAAAGTGGATGGAGGAGAAACTTTCATTTGTATGATCACCAACAAATTTGATTTAACAACATTTGCTAATGATAACTTTTCGATTGACTATAAATTTTAGGAAGTCGAATTTATATACTCACAGGCAAAATAATCGCACACCCTAATTTTACTATTCATTGTAAAAGTATTATTTATTTAAAAATATCAGTTTTTTCATTAATCAAGGAAAAAATAGTGAGCGGTTAATTTTACCTGTGTGTGATATAAGCAATTATGTAGTGTAAATGGAATGCGGTCGTTCAGTTAAACCAGACATAGGTTATAATTACTAATAATGGTACATATGATAAAAATAACATGTTTGTAAATAACTCAAATTAACAGACCATAATTATTTTTTAAAGTTTTGTCAAGCAGCAATGTATCACAACTGTCAACAAATTGTCATTATGCTACCCAAGTGTTTAATCAATTGTACATTGTGTGCAGAATTATTTTGTATGGTTTAGTACTTCACTTAATTTTTAAACAACAGTTCAACTTAATACACTTATTAGGTCCTATACTAACCACTGTTAAAGTAAACGCCCGTATTCCATTTACACACTGTACAGTCGAGATCTCCAATAACTGAACAGCCAAACGTTCTTAAATATTTAAAGATGGACCTTATGTGACTGACAATAAAGTCTGTGTATAGATATTTAGAACGGTTGGCTGTTTATATATTGGAGAACTTGACTGTACACAAGACCAACGAAAGAGTATCTTATTCTTTCTTTCTTAGTCATCCTGGATAGATGAATATCTCCCTCTAATTCTTACGAGTTCACAACAGCTGGCGCAAATGGAATGAACGAGGCTACTGTCACTTGTAGTGAATTCTCCACTTAAGCCTGGTATTTCATATGAGTGTGAAGTTATATCACATAGGTGACGGAGACTTTTATTCAGTCATTCAATTAATTCGTGCCAGCCCTTATGAGCTCAACAGTACAGTAGTAGTCTATTGAAAAAAAAGTAGTATTAGGGCCGCAATCAAAAGCGTTTGTAATTCGAAAAAACTCTCATCGTAGTGAGCTTGTTAGCATAATAATAATTTATTATTTCTGTGAGTTAAATAGTACAATTGAGCACTTTTTTTATGAGGGTCATCATTGTCTTGGTTCGTATTTTTTCCTGACAAAATCCGATTAATGCACCTACACCAACTAAATATTAAAACATTGATTGTGGTTTCTGTAAAATAACTTTGCAATGTTTCCTTATATTCCTCACAGTTGCAAGGGAAAGTGACAAACGCATTTGTCAGATATTTAATGTTTTCTTTGAGTTTCTCTTTTTGTAGATTTGTTTTTAAAAATGTGACCGTTATGTCCTGAATTTCTCGAAAACAGGTTTCCAGTTGGTCTGATGGATAGCAGAGCCATTGCTTATTTCTGTCATACTCTTTAGCCCGTATGTAAGAATTTTTTTCGTTTTCTTTGTTTGATATAAGACTTTCCCTACATATTTGACACTTTTTCACAATTTTTGTCAAACACTTCCTCAGGACCCAGCCACAAACATATCGATTTTGCGGTGGAGATGCATCACCTGTTGGTCCAGTTGAAAGTGCCTCATACAACCCTTCACTTATTTCTATATCCAATTCTTTGGCTTTTTCAGTATCTTTTCCCTTCTCTTTTAAGAAAAAGTCTAATGTTTGCAAACACGTATTAAAATCCTCCTCACAGTTTGCATTTACAGCTTGGTGGGAGCTAAAATTATTTAATAATAGTGTTTTAAAGGCACCTTCAAATGTGTTGCAGTTCGGCGACACATTTCTAGCTCCCAAACTTCTTATATTACCGAAAAAGTTTTCGACTGGGTCCTGATTAAAGTTTCTTGTTAGCATAGAATCTAAAAAGTATTTTTGGTTTAATAATTTCCAAATGGCCTGCATCCCCTCTATTGTTTTTATAAATTTTTTATTGATGGTATGGATGTTTCCACTAATCGGATCTTGTCGCCATTCCTTTTTTTTGCCACGAATTTTAAATAAAAAAAAAATATATTGCTTCCATCCACAACTTATGGTGAGGAGAGTTTTTTCTTACGGCTCTTCTATATATTTTTCCATTTGGAACGTGAAAAGTGCCGGCGTTTAAACTGTCAAATAAATTATCTATTAATAAAACGAAAGGGACAAGCTGCCGGCACTCTTCAGGTAACATCCCTCGCGCTATGAAATGGTCGGTCGTGACTGCCACGTTATGACTAAAAATTTGAGCAGCCATTTTCACCCTCATCTTCCTTATCTTCGCTGGGTTGACCTGTTCTTCGCCAAGTTTATGAAGACATCTGAAATTGATAGCAAATATTTGTGATTAGGTTTTATCGCGGTCAATATCCCGTTCTCATTATGTCTTAAACTTAAACAATGTTGATGTTGAACGGTGGATATGGTGCTTTGACAATATAGCTCGTAGAGAGTTCCGAAACGTGTCGGCGTATAGTGTAGTGGTGTTAGTGATAGTTGGATCTGTTTGACATATTATGATTCGTTGTGTGTGGGCAAACAAGAAAGTCTAGCATTTTTCTCCTAAGGTTAACATGGTCAATAATCAGAAACTTCATAGCTGACCAATGTCCGGATTGACTTCATAGCGGCGGGGCACTATAGTGCGACAAGCGCGAGGTACAACAATAAATTTAGTCACAAACCACGTGAAATTGGGGTTTGTGCCGTTGTTGTTTACCTTAAATCATAAAAAAGGGACAACTCTTAAAAAAGATACATACCGGAGTTCTCCACGTGTTTTATCTGCTTCATACAACATTTCAAAAAACTTCCATTTCACGATTTTCGCTCCGCTGTCCTTACAAATGAAATCTTTCGTTAAAAGATTATTTCTTATCCCTTTGAGGAGATGTGGCACATCATATATAGGTATGATTTTTTGGTTATTAATTTCAAAAAAATCTTGACGCCATTCTTTGCCTTTTTTTAAGTAATTTATTCTAGTATCCTTCACGAGACTATTGATGGCACTCACATTTGTAGTCCCTTGGTCACACACTGTGCAGATTACTTTAAGTCCCGTTTTATGAAGTTGTTTTAATACGTCCTTTATTATTTCTTTTAGTTCGTCAGTTTTTAAACTTTGGACAAAATAATATTCAACTGGTTGCTTAAATTTCATTTTTATGCCTTTGACCATAAATACCAGTGCATGGTTTGCGAATTTCATGCTATTGTTATGGCTTACAAAGCCTTTTAACTGGTCACTGGCTGAATTAAATTGCACATGTGGTGTTAAAGACATCTCATCGAAGATTAAAGTACATAGACGGTCTTCTTCATTCAGGCCATCTACAGTATCTTTTAATTTTTCAAAAATAACGTTATTGATGCCTGGAGTTATCTTTATGTCACTTAATAAACTTCTTAGCGATTTCGCAGATGGTAGTCTAAAGTAATTTGAAAGTAACGTATAACATTTGGGGCTCTTCTTAAAAATTGACAAAGCCAAAACCTTTTCTTCGGTATTGTATCTCCTTCCTTTCGGCTTCTCCAGCGCTTGGCGGTACTGCATGCCAGTAAAATTTTTTGCAGATCTAGTCATATTTTTGGTCACCCTTTCTAATGAATCACCTCCCTGTTGCAAAAAGCTAGTTGCCTTAGCAAGTCGTGCCTTAAATTTTTTTTGTTTTTTTATTGACTTCCTCAGTTTCGTTTTTAATTTTCTTATATCTTTTTGCGCCTTTTTATACTTCTTTTGCAGGTGTTCCGATGATTTAAGATCTGGAATAAGAATAAAAATAATTTATTTCATAATACATACATCAGCAATATAGAAAAGTGAATATCTAGCAGGCCCCAAACTAGGCAGAGCCTGTATCTTGGGACCTTGGAGTGCACTATACAAGAAAAATTGCTAATACGTTATGCTTTGTAGAAGGATAAATGAAATATGAATCGCTAAGTATATTCATTTTAACTCACAAAATTCAGCAATTTGTTGACTAAGTTCAGGCCTCCCTGCCTATACTGTACTTTTAACATCTGCGACTCTGGTACAAACCGTACAAACATACTTACTTATGATCTTGGATATGGGTTTGGATAACAATTATGTGCAACAAACAAAAAAAAACTAAACATAAACAAATTAAGGTAATATCTTGCTAAGTACATAGTTACATATTTCTTTCCATTTTCACCGTGTCACTCAACAACACCAGAGTCTGTACAGTTTTTATAAGCTTTTATTAACTTGCAATGTTTGTTTGTTAAGGATCTTGCCAGTGAACTTTGACCTACTTCCAGTGGTCAGATTGGCTTAAAATTTGGCACATGTAAGTAAATATAGAGCTATTGTGACAATGTAAATTCAGTCAGCAAAAAAACTTATATCAAAAATTAGATTTTTAACAAATAACTTAATACATAGGTACAATAAGAAGTCAGCACTTGTCAGGATACCTATAATCTATCTATATTCTATCTAGGTGTCTATGGGCAGTAATGTTCACTTATCATCAGGTGACCCACTTGCTCGTTTGCCTTCCTCGTCGTTTAAAAAAAATACGATATTGCCCAAAAACCCTTTTTTTATACCCACAGATCAAGGTTTTGCTATATATTTATTAAAAATATTTGCAGTCATTGTAATGGGTTGTATATGAGTAAAGATAATGTTTTTTTTGTATTATTTGTCTTCCCCCATGCATGTCCTATGTTACCTGTTACCCTTACACCACCATACCATACTTTACTAATGTCCGCCCGCCCCTCACGGGAATCGCGCCTTTTACGGCTTTAACCTAGTTTCATAGTCGGGGTCAGAAACCATTAAGTCTTTGGAAGTCAAGATCACAAAACACAAAGTAAGTTTATACACAATTATATGCTAGGTTTAAATAAAAATTTAAATAATTACCATCACCAGAACACATTTGAGACGTAGAGGGTTGATCATCGGGATTGAGGCGCTCCTCCAATGCTGAAATAAAAATCATACATTAAAATGGTGGTTTCTGGACATAAAGTTAGCTGTGGAAATTGCCGGGCATTTCGTTTAAGCCCTCTAAACTGGCAATGCTTCTGCAATCCCTCTGGTTTGTGGATGTCTATGGGCAGCTGTGATCTCTTACCATAAAGTGACCCACTTATGGGATTGCCTTTCTTGTCCTATTTAAAAAAGCATTCATACTGAACCAATGAGTTACATATTTGGATTCATCTTTATTAACCATCAGGTGAGATAGGGGAGGGTTAGTTTTTAATTCTAAAATGAATGAAGTTTAGAAAGTAACGAGAGTACCATTACAATTTTTAATGCTGAACAGAGATTATAAATAAAAA
This sequence comes from Clepsis dumicolana, assembly GCA_963691665.1. NCBI lineage: Eukaryota > Metazoa > Arthropoda > Insecta > Lepidoptera > Tortricidae > Clepsis > Clepsis dumicolana. Next base: position 5,119,597 of record OY829526.1, read on the forward strand.
TTTGAAAAAAAAGAACAAAAGAGTTATTTGTCCCTGCTTGCACTTCTTATAATTTCATATATTCAATACAGGCTATTTTATAATTTTTATATTTAAGCTTGTTTTATATTTTTAGGTAAGTCTTTCAAAATGCAGCAAAATATGCCCTATGAACCATAAATGTATATTTAACGCTTTATCATTACACAATAACTGCAAAATTCTGTTAATAATTTTCAGGCTGCCATCCTCCCCCCTCTTATAAAAGTTATAAATGTGACCTCTGGCTCTGACCTCTTACATTGTCTATGTCACTCCCACAAATAACCCAAATCTAAAGACACTCCTTATGTTAATATTCACCAAGCTATTTAGGATGCAGTGGGACACATAGAAATTACATCACATCACCAGCCTTGTTTACGCACTCCTCTCAGCATTATGCACACCATTGAATTAACTCGCAGGAGTGTGGAGGTTTCTTCACAATGTTGTCCTTCACGAAAATGGCTGTCATAATGTAATTTTGCAATAATTTGAAAATAAAAACTCTTTAATAAATGCATTACCTTTGCTAGTTGTGACGCCGGATGAATGTAGTTGAGACAAACTAGCAGTGTTTTCAGTATGTGTATTCGGAAGACAGTAGTTATGTTCTAGTTGTACAGAAAGACTATAAGATAAAAATACACCTGAAAAAAAAAAACACTTAAATTAAATTGCTTCATCATCAGCCTATTTGCGTCCCACTGCTGGGCACAGGCCTCCTCTCAGAAGGAGAGGGCTTGGGCTATAGTTCCCACGCGGGCCCAGTGCGGATTGGGAACTTCACACACACCACTGAATTGCTTCGCAGGAGTGTGCAGGTTTCCTCACCATATTTTCATTCACCGAAAAGCTCATGATAAATTACAAATGTAATTAAATTGCTTACTCATAAAGTATTACTAAACTTACCACTCAAATTTAGGGATGGTACAGCCATATTCATTAATCGATGACTTGCCACTTTTTGTTCCGGCATGAAGTGATGGTCACATATCTTCTTATTTTTATATATTTTGCAAGGGTCAGTCTCCTTCAGTTTGTCTCCAACAATGGACACCCATGTTTTGAATAAATCAGATCGTCTTTCAGGATGAGGAAAACTGTGCATATATGCACCTGCAATACACACCAAGATTAAGACAATGTACTTATTGTGTACCACTTAAATGATTGAGAAAGATATAAATACAAATATATACTAATCTACCTATCTATAACTACTACTATTATAAATGCGAAAGTAACTGTCTCTCTGTCTGTGTCTGTCTGTTTGTTACCTCTTCACGGAAAAACCACTGAACCAATCTAAATGAAATTTGTCAAGAAAATAGTTTGAACATATATATAATATAGGCTGTTTTATTCGGGAAATTTTTATAGTTCCTGCGGGATAGCGATAACCGAAATCTACGCAGACGAAGTCTCGGGCAACAGCTAGTGTTACATAAAACATCGAGGGTTGCATGGTCAAACCCGATGTAACTTGTACTGATATACTTTTGCGGCACAGTTAGTTAACGCGTTCTCAATCCACATACAAAACGGTCTGACAATGTCACAAGTTCAACTGTGCATGCAGATTGGGGAGAACTTTTTTACTGACGTGAATTCTTGTAATTCCTGATCCGGGGCATGTACATCAGCAGGGCAGTCTTAGACTATACAGAGGCCCCGGGGCAAAATAAAAATCAGGGGCCCTTGTAGTAAGCAATGAAGAGATATCGAAAACACCAAATTCTAGTTTATTTCGGAGCCCACACAATGCTAGGGGCCCTGGGCCCGTGCCCCGCGTGTTCTTATGGAATCGTAAAGACTTCATTGCTGATGATATGAATGTGTGAATATAGTATTTCCTTTTGACATACCAAAGATTGTATAAACTTTTTATATTAAATGACAGATACATAACGATGTAACCCAACAGTGAGGAATTTTGAAACCGTGATCCCATAGTCCACCCGGACAGGGCAGGCTGACAGGGAACGTGTAAAAAGATCAAAAAATTAAGTACAAGGCACGATCAAAAAGACAAAAACACAAAAGGACTTCTGATTGATTTTTGATATTAAATGTTTGATAGTGCAATGAATATTACAGCGACAATATGTAGTGTATTTAAGATACAAATACAAAAACACTTACCCAATTCCATGCATCCGAAAATACAATAACGTTTTTTGCCAGGAAAAGACATCTCCACAAACGATAACAAAAACAACTCAACAAAACAAAACTTAACAGATAACAAAAACAAGATAATAACAACAACAAATGTAACAAAAACACCAACGCGATAATCCAAAAACGACGAAATACTCCCAAGATATCCTTTAAAGATAACCGTAGTAAAAGGCCGGACGCCATTACCAAAGAGAGTTACCAGCGCTACAATTTACGTTTCGTTTTACAAAACGTATTTAATAATTATGGCATTCAAACTAGTTATGGCGTAGTATTGATTTACTTGAACTTTTATATAAATTTTGGTATTTATGTACCAAGTAGTTAAAACTATATTCTTTATTCTTTATTATAAATAAATTTCTCATGGACTTATTAAATAAAACGTCCAAATAATTTAAAGATAACACGTAAGAAATATTTATGATATTGTCAAACGTTACTTGCTTGAAACGGAACATACAATCAAATTGCAATTAAACCGGCCATACACGCTAAAGACGTGTAAACGCTGCTTATTGCGATGACACTTCCATCTAGTGATCCAATTGAAAACTACCAAGGCAGTAAATGATTTTGCCGTTTAACGCAAAACGCCGCTACTGTCTATGTAAAAAGGTTACGAAATGCTTTTTACTAAGTTTCCCCCCCCCCTGCTTGGGAGTTTACGGTAGGTACGAATTTCAGTGGTCGTATAAAGCCGACTGTGGCATTGAAAAGGTTATTATTATTTATTTATTCTCAAAAGGTAGGTACATGGTTTATGTTACATTACTAATTTCGCCAAACTATGACGTACAAATAAACGTGACGTTAAATTACGCTGTCTTATATTACCCACTGTGGCGGCCAAAAGGTTACAATATTTTTTCACAGCCCTACACTTGGGAGCCGAGTCGGCGGTACGGTGATAAGTGAACACGGCTCCCGAGTGCTCGGCAGGGCGCTTTGTTTCGTTCGGCCGAGTGGATATGCACCCGGCTACCCAGTTTTATAAATATTTTGTGTCTAATACTCGGTTTGCAGCAGTACTCGAGTTTAGGCTTGGTCGCTAATGTGTTAAATGATTTTTCATTGCAGAAGTTCCAGCTGTCTTACCCTCGCCGCCACGGGATAGTTTGAATTTGCAAATTTCACAAATTGCATGCCTAGGGTCGTCTTCGTCAAAAAACTGCCAAACCAGCGATATTTTTGTTGCCATATTTTACTTTTCCACACACGTAAACACAAAAGTAGCTCAGTAATAACAAACAAAGTCAATTAACTAGTACTCGCAAATCTCGCAACAACAACATTCAACGTGCCGCCGTTCAAAGCGCACTGAGCAGTGTGACCATCTCAAAAATGGCGAATCTGCCACACACGGACCCAAAAACCTGCCAAAATCTGCCACACTCGACGTTAAAAAATGCCAAAAATATAAATAAATAATAAATACCATGGGACAATTTGACACCAATTGACCTAGTCCCAAACTAGGCAAAGCCTGTACTATGGGTACCAGACAACGGATAAACATACTTATATAGATAAATACATACTTATATACATATTAAACACCCAAGACCCGAGAACAAACATTCATATTCATCATACAAACATCTGCTCCGACCGGGATTCGAGCCAACATGAAAATAAAAAAAAACGTATTTTCATAATTTTTTTCATCAACATTATAACTACGTTAAACGTACATAAAACAATACACCTAATCAACATTGGCTTCAAAATTTTCGTCTTCATTTTCTTTGTACATGGATTTTAACGACATATTTTTTAACATTTCCTTGCTTGGTTTAAAGGAGACGCAGTCTCCGTGTTCCTTTATTCCCTCTTTTGTAGTAATTATTGCCGAGACTTGTTTATTCAAAAACCTGTTCCTTATTTTTGTTTTATTTAGATTGACTTGAGAAAATCTCCTTACGCACAACGCATTTGACATCGGCAAACATAAGAGAGCTTTTGCAAAGTTTGCAATATTTGGATATTTTGTTGCCCTATTTGCGTCCCTGATTTTTCTAACCGCTCCCCAAAACTTGTCCACGCTCAAAATTGTACCGGCGCTACTTTCACTTCCGCCTGCTTCTAACAAATCGCTTACACTTTTGTCAAACTTCATCTGTCGTTGAATATTGTCTCCGTCTACAATGTTGGGAAATGACTTCGCAACGCTTAAAATTGACGTAAATTCTTTGTATACGACATGTTGTGGATCCAAAAACTGTAAATCTTTGAAAATGTTAGTAAGTGGCAGACGTGTTTTCAATTGACTACATAGTTCAGTTAAAAATGATTGGATTCGTCGAAGGAACGTCTGGATTCCAGGTTTCAGACTCACGTCTGTGGATAAGCGATCGATTTCAGTACTCACGTTAACACCCAAATACATATCTTTTAGAGGCAAAAAGTTTACGGTAGATTTTGGGTCAATTGCAAGTGAGTCTGCGGTTTTTAAATAATTTCCCTTGATATAACAACTCAATAGGCACACGTGCACTTCAGAAATGTCTTTGAATGCTGTGTGGACTGTTGTATAATCTCCTTGAAATACAATGTTTAGTTTGTTGACTGACTGCAATATATAATCCAATGCATAAAAATAAAGTTTGTGTATCTTGTCATTCAAACTGTTAAACAAGAACTCTGATGAAATATTTGTCTTCCAAAAACTGTGACGAAAAAAAAAAGTTTTAGGGCATCCCATTGCTCTAAAATTCTTTTAATGCAAGCGTGCAAGCAAAGCCAACGAATTTCATAATGTCTTAATATTTTATGCTTTTCAGTACCAATAAAATCTTGATATTCAACAAACTCCCTTTGCCTTTAACTGCTATGGGCAAAATATCCGTAAACCTCTTGTATCATTTGGTTAATAGCTCGTGGTATGGTGTTTTTACTAGCGTGAGATACACATAATGCAGTGGAATGACATACACACTTAATGAACATGCAGTGGGGATTGACGTGCCTTATTTTTGCAATGATACCACCATGTTCTCCAAACATAACGTTAGTAGTGTCAGCCCCAAAACCAATAGCATCTTTAATATTAAGGTTAGAATTAGTTAAAGACGTGGATAATGCATCAAACAATGATTGGGCATCAGCCCCGTTCAAGTCAACCAAGGTCAAAAATTTTGTTTTTACCTGCAGATCTTTTTCTGAATAATATTTGGTTACAACTGCAAGCGTTGATGTGGTTGTAACGTCTGTGGTCTCATCTATAACCAACGAAAACATCGGTGTACGTGTTTTAATATTTTTACAGGATTTTAGATCAGCAAGCATCTCTGCTTCTAAATTTGGTTTTAAAACATTATACGTTACCGCTGCCGCTTTGGTTCTCTTGCAAGAAAATTGCTTGGCGATTTCACAATCATGGAAGCTTTTTGAGATGACTTCGCTCAAATGATCCATTAAACGGAATGGCAAATTGTGTTCCACTAACATGGCACAAAAATGAAGTTCGGCTTTTTTTACTTCCTCTTCTAATGGAGATGTTTTGAAAAACTGTTGCACCTAAAACAAATTTAATGTAATTAGTCACAAATCCCTAACAAAATACGTGGATAAAATATCTATTACTTACAGCATAATATTTATAACAACTAAATGTAAAATACTTACCGAAGATTGGCCACTAAACCCGATTATGTTTTTCTTTTGTTTCTGGGATGAAACATGTTCCTTTAAAGAAGATAACCTAGTAACTAATTTGCAGTTACAGGCTTTACAAAATGCAACGTCCTGGTCATCCTTAGCTCGACTGATCCAGGACGAGAGCAAAGGATCTTGCTCCCATTCCGGTGGATAGGACCGCTCGTATTTTCTTTTCATTATGTATTTGCTTTTCAAATTTAGAACTGCACTTCACATACACGCTAAGCGCCGTAAGAGAATGAAATGAAGTAAAAACAAAGATGATAGAAAACTCAATCAAGAAAGGTTATAAGAATATGAACCCTATGATATCACTTACAGCCCACAATCAAATGACAATACCTATGTATGAACAGATCAAGCGGGGAATCCCCGTGTAATCTGGGCTGGGTATCAAACAAAGGCATAGGTTACCGGATATTCAGCGGCCGGATACCGGATATCCGGCGGTCGCGATGGCCGGATATCCGGTATCCGGTAACCGGCCAAACCACTTGTAACGTAGGATTTTTCCTCAGTTACTCACCGCCTCGATCAGTGGTTCGCATGAGACAAATTAAGTTACCCTAGGCGCCTGTCCCAAGATAATTTCAAAATAAACAACTATTACCTTGTAATAACACTTTATTTAATAAACACCATGAAATGTACAATTTACACGATGAGAGAAACTTAAGTCTACAGATGTCGCTGCTAATATTAATACACCCTGATAGCGCTACGGCCCGTATACAGTTTTAATTAAGTTTGATAATTTTACTGACCTTTATTTTAACATTAAGAATATCTGGGTCTCAGATACGGTACCTCACTTTTTCCACGAGTCCTCGGCGTTGAGGAACCGAATCCGGCAGGCGTCGGGCACAAATGTTTGCGAGCTGCGCCAGCACAGACTCAGAACATCGTGGCAGTCGGTTATCGATAAAGGCAGCAAACGGACAGCGTAGGGTTTAAGACTCGTACAAAGGACCCCTAGAATTCAAAGGATCACCCATGATTCCAGAACTTATAAAATGCGTGGCACGACAAAATGACAGAATAAGGAACAAAGAAAACAACTTACATCTCTGGGGGAGCAGCTAGCGCGACATTGCAGTTAATTAAGTAGCGGGCTCTGTGACCCAAAACTTTAATAATCACTCCTTAATAAATTTGAGTATATCAGTAGTGTATTATTGAGCGTTTCAGAACAGATTCTGTTCTGAAACTCTCAATCGTATCTAGGAATCGTTTTTTTAAACGCTCATTACTCGTGTTCTGAAAAGCTCAATCGTATCTGGCAATCGTTTTTTTAAACGCTCAAACGGTTTTTAAAACGCTTATTCTTACAGATATTGGTTACATTTTGCTTTTGAACAGACTTGAAACTGATTTACGTAACCTGCGTCTTTTAGGTATGTAAACAATAACATAGTCATACATAAATAGATTGATTTGCGTATAAAACCCATAATACCTGTGACTATCGTAACGTTTGGACGATTCCGATTAGACAGTTATAGCATTATGGAGTTTGTTAAGCAAACACAAACGTTAAATTTAGAAAACGTTTTATCAGATTCTAAGAAGGTACATTACCGTCACGGAAAACTTTTACCGAGCACAATTCGGTGCCTTGTTTGTGGTCCATCTAACTGTGGAAAAACAAATTTAGTTATTGGACTTCTCCTGCACAAAAACGGTTTAAATTTTCAGAACATATATGTATACTCGAAAACGTTGTTCCAACCTAAATACAGATTCTTAGAAAATGTTTTAAGAAGAGTACCAGAAATTCAATATTTTAAATTTGATGAACATCATCAAGTACTGAATCCAAATAAAGCGGAACCTAATTCAATAATTATATTTGATGACATAGCATGCGAAAAACAAAACAATGTGCGAGACTATTTTTCTATGGGTCGGCACAGTAAAATTGATTGCTTTTATATAAATCAAACTTATAGTAAGATTCCAAAGCAGCTAATAAGAGACAATGCGAATTTAATAATTCTTTTTAAACAGGATGATACTAACTTGCGACATGTGTATAATGAGCATGTTAATACAGATATGTCATGGGCACGATTTAGAGAAATGTGTGCTAACATTTGGTGCACTCCCTATAACTATTTAGTTATAAACAAAGATTGCGAAAGAAATAAAGGCTGCTATAGAAAAAACTTTGACACTTTCGTGATTTTAAATTAATTTGTAAATACATATAATGCTAGTCACTGTAAGATATTCTTCATTACAAATTTGATAGCCACAAAGAAAGTACATTAAAAAAACAATGGATACGGAAAAGGCAACTAAGGAACAAATCGTTAAATTTGTTGATGCAGTTAAGCGAAAAGTTAAAATGATGCGCGATATGTCAAGTGAAAATGAAAAGATTCTTGAATCAGTTCTTAAACCTATAACTGACCCCCTTAATCAAATGGTGGGTCAAAGCAGAATCAGCACTCAAATTAGTCCTAAATGTCATAGTACTCCGAAAAAAATGAAGTACGACCCGTATGATACAAAACCAAGTTTAAATAATGATGATACTATTCTGGAATTTAACTCTGAAGGAATCGAAAATGGTAGTCATATTTTGAATAAAGATTTTAGTTCTAACTCGAGCGTTAAAAGCGAAACCGAAAACGAAGAAGATAAAAGTACTTTATCTGAAGATGAAACGTTTGAGTCAGGTACCAGTAGTTTAGACCGTAATTATTCATCTCCACTTTCATTTTCTGCAAAAGCATTTGAAGATGTGCCTTATGGAGTAAGACTTGAACGAGGAAAACTTATGATGGGATCGCAAAGAGTTCTTGTCTCAGAACATACAATTACTATTAACGCAACTACTTACAATAAAACACCAGGGCTTGTTCAGTTGCTATTTAGGAAAATACCGAAATTTGAATTAGTTACTGCAGAAGACAAGGAAAATTATAAACAAATATTAAATCAAACGAACGCTCACCGAAGAGATTTTGATTCTAAGAAACCTATTAAAAGTAATAGAGGATCGAAATATTTACAAATTATTAAACCTTTATTTAAGCTATATAGGAACTGTGAGAGTTTAGAAAACCTTTCAGTGGGTAAAGGATTATTAAAAAAATTGAAGCCTGATACCGATTATGTGTATTGGGATGACCCCAACGAGCTAGTTAATCGATTAAAGTTACTAATCGCGTCTCGAGAAGCTGGTAACACTGGTCTGGATAACGAAATTATATCAATAATAGAAGAACTGCGTGAAAACAGCATCATATAATATATACATATATGGTAACTTTCTTAATCATCTTATCAGTTGAAAGATAGCGGGGTTCAATGATAGACGCACTATGAACATCGACAAATTTGGACATCACGTTCATAAACGTCTCCGTCTTGCTCAAAATCTTATTAGCTGTGACGAAACTTTAAAAAAATCTGAAAACGGAGATTTTGATTTACAATTATCCAGGTTAAAAGGTTTGAAATATCCGCTATCCAGCGATGATGCTGTTAATAAAGAGTACGTTGATCAAATAAATAAAACCATTCAAACTAATTTAGCCAACATTTTACTGCGCCTACGCCATATAGACTCTGTTTTGAAACAAATTGACGAAAAATTTTATACGAAAGAAGATATTAATAAAATAACCAGTAAAATAATAAAAGAGAAGACTACAAATGAGTAAACAAGATATTGTAAATGATATGCAAAAATTTAGCCAAGTAAACAACGGTTATAAGTATATTCTAGTTGTCATTGACTGTTTTTCGAAGTATGCATGGGCTGTATCAGTGAAAACCAAAAATAAGCAAGAAATAACACAGGCTTTTAAAAAGATTCTGGATTCCAATCGCATCCCTGTTAATTTGCAAACAGATTTAGGTAAAGAGTTCTATAACCATGTTTTCCAAGAATTAATGAAAGCAAAAACTATAAACCACTACTCTACGTACTCCACGAAGAAAGCATCAATTGTAGAAAGATTAATAAGAACACTGAAAGCTAAAATATACAAGAATTTTAGTTTAATCGGTAACTATAAATGGATTGGAAAACCGCTGGATAACGCGGTCAAAATCTATAATGAAACTGTTCATCGTACAACGAAACATAAACCATCCGATGTCAATTATTCAAATGAGCACGAAGTGAGAAAAAACATCTTAGGAGGACAAAATCAAGCTTGTTCACGGAAAACAAAACTTAATATAGGAGACTGTGTTCGAATTAGTAAGTTTAAATCTGCCTTCAGTAAAGGGTTTACACCAAACTGGTCTACTGAGCTATTTACAATTGTCAAAGTAAAAAACACTAGTCCAGTAACATACCAAATTGAAGATTCGCATAAAAATGTAATACTCGGCTCATTCTATGATCAAGAACTTCAAAAAACAGCACATCCAAACGTGTATTTGATAGAAAAAGTTATCAAAAAGAAAGGGTCAAAACTTTTCGTTAAATGGTTAGGCCTCAGCGAGGCGGAAAATAGTTGGATACATAAAAATGCTATTGTCTGATTATAAATACATGTTTCGACTAATTTTTGTTCATTAAATAAAAGGAAATGCAAGGGAGTGGACTTATAAATAATTTAATAAATAATTTACCCTTTGAGTTGCACTTGCCTGGATATAATTACTGTGGACCGGGTACAAAATTGAAAGAAAGATTGTTAAGAGGTGATCGTGGTGTGAACAAATTAGACCAGGCGTGCATGGAACACGATATCGCGTACAGCAGATATCTTGATTTGAAACAGCGCCACAAAGCTGATTTGGATTTAATAAAAATGGCAAAACAAAGAAAAAACGCCACTGATGCAAGCAGAGGGGAAAAAATTGCATCATGGATAGTGAACAGAGTTATGAAAACTAAGTTAAAAGCGGGTGCAGGTATTAAATCATTCAAAAATATTGTTTCTAAAATCCGTTCTCATATCAAGAAATATAAACCCAAGAGTGATATATCAACTATAAAATGTGCCTATAAAGCGGCCAAAAAGTTGGTTTCTAAAAATTCCCGTATTCGATTACCGCGCATAATTCCAATACCCAAATCTGGCGGAATCTTACCTTTAATTCCTATTTTCGCTGGATTGTCGGCTCTCGGATCATTAGCTGGAGGAGCTGCAGGTATCGCTAAAGCTGTGAACGACTATAAATCAGCTCGTAATAATCTACAGGAGTCTGAACGGCATAATAAAATGATGGAATCAATCGCTTTAGGTAAAGGTTTGTACGTCAAACCTTATAAAAAAGGAGCTGGATTATTTTTAAATACGGCAAAAAACTGAACAGAAGGCTACCAAAGAGAGCTCTCACAAACTTAGACCTATTGGAGTTTGGCAGTGACATACCGCACTTTAGAGGAGTCTTCATGCGTGATAAATTGCCGAAACGACCACATCGTGTGGAGTGTGCAATTGTTAATTTAGATAGTTCGGAGAACAGTGGAACTCACTGGGTAGCCTACGTAAAAGTAGACATGTATTGCGAATATTTTAATAGTTACGGAGATTTAAAACCTCCTGTAGAACTTACAAGTTATTTAAAAAAATATGATATATTTTATAATTATGATGTATATCAAAATTTTAATACAGTAAACTGTGGACACCTATGTTTAAAATACTTGAAAAACTTTTGGGATAAATATTATAAATTGTAATACTTGGAGCAATCATTATCAGTTTTAACATGTCGTTCACACTATCAATAACAGGGTTAACTTCAATGCTCACGACTAATTACTTCCCTCCTTTACAACTGCAGGGGGAGTATGAGTGTGGGCTTTTGTATTTTTCAACATTCAATTCCATACCCAACATTGACAGTAGAAATAATCGATTCTGTTACGGAGATAATGAGTTAATTGAAATACCAGAGGGATCATACGAACTTGAAGATATTGCTGATTTTTTAAAAGACAATGTAAAAGACTGTACCTTCAAATTATTTTGTAATAATAATACACTGAAAACTAAGATATTTTGTACAAAGGATATACATTTTGAAAAAAATAACAAACACGGTTGGACGAACTTTGAGATTCGGAAACGCCATACTGAAAGCCAATATAATAAACAGTTCTCGTTTTCCTGTTAGCATTCTATCAACGACCGTCATCAGAATCGAATGTGATATTGTGAGCGGATCATTTGTTAACGGAAAACCTAGCCATATAGTTCATGAATTTGTTCCTAATGTGCCACCAGGGTATCGCATCATAGAAGTTCCTAAGAACGTTATTTATTTTCCTGTTAATCAAGACACAATAAGTTCTATTAATGTGCGCATTCTTGATGCAAACAATCATCTAGTAAATTTAAGAGGGGAAGACATCCTGTTGTATTTTCATATTAAGAAAAAGTGATAATGTTAGATTTTAATAAAAAGTCAACACGTCCTTCCGGACATTCCAGTTTAGCAAATATTGTCAAGAGGAGAGCACCTGTTAAATTAACAAAGGAGAATATATTGTTTTTTAAACATATCGGTTTATTAAAATGAGTGAAATTCTGAATGTCACAGACCCCTTTTCGGAGGACAATAGCATTGAAAGCTATGAAGTCCATTCCTATAGGCCATATGTGACTACATTTAATAAAAACGATGAAATACGTATACCCATCAATCAGCAGGATTTGTTTATATTACCATCTGCGAGTACCTTGTATTTAGAAGGCACTGTAAAGGTTTTTAATAAAGAATCAAAAGCCGAGGTGAACAGTATTGAATTCACAAACAATCCATTCTTATTCTTGTTTCAAGATATTCGTTACGAATTGAATGGGATTGAGATAGATAAAGCAAAAAATGTAGGTATTACTACAACTATAAAATCTTTTTTATCTATGAATATTAACGAATCATCAATGTCAAAGGCTTGGGGTTGGGATATTAACGGAACAAAGAATACGAATGGTGGGCGTTTTGCAGTCTCTCTACCACTAAACAAAATTTTAGGTTTTGCTGAAGACTTTACCAAAGTAATAATCAATTGTAGACATGAATTGATTCTCCTTCGGAGTAACACAAATTTGAATGCAGTAAAACTTAACACCAATGAAGTTTTAGATGATATAATTATTAATAAAATTGTATGGCGTGTACCTCATATCAAAGTATCAGACCGTCAAAGAATTAATATGCTAAAGTTAATGGAAAAAGATCGTCCCTTAACGTAGTTTTTAGAAACTGGGATCTATACGAGTATCCGCTTTTACCGAAAACCACGAAACATACTTGGTCAATTAAAACATCTTCTCAGATAGAAAAACCGCGATTTGTTATTTTAGCTTTGTCAACAAATAGAAAAGATAAGTCCGGAATGGATTTTTCACGTTTTGATCATTGTAATCTTCTTGAAGTTAGAGTATATTTAAACTCTACTTATTTTCCGTATGAAAACTTAAACGTGAAGTTTGAGCATAATAATTATGCTTTATTATACGAACAATACGCCAGGTTCCAACAGTCTTATCACGGCCGTCATAGAGCTGAACCGCTTCTGAATATACATGACTTTAAGAGCTGTGCTTTGTATGTCATAGATACTTCAAGACAAAACGATCGCTTAAAGACAGGTCCGGTAGACGTGAGGATAGAAATTGAGAGCGATACGGAAATTCCAGATAATACATCAGCTTACTGTCTTATTTTTAACGATTGCATTGTGGAATTTAAACCCCTAAGTAGCATTGTGAAGAAAGTATCATGAATTCAAATACTTACATAATTGATGTGCAGGGCTTCAAGGACAAAGATAATAATTTTATAATAAAGGAATTAGCCCTGGTCGCAGAAAACTTTACGGAAGTATACTTAATAAAACCGCCGTTCCCGTATTATAAGCTAAAGAGCGACGTCAGGTGCGGTGGATAGAAAAAAACTTCGGTATAACTTGGAGTGAAGGAGTGACTGACTACAGAGAATTCAAAAGAAAGGTGCAGCATATCTTAAAAAATAAGACCGTCTTGGTAAAAGGTTTAGAAAAAGTTAAATGGGTTCAAGAATTATGTTCGAATTGTGATGTTACTGAAATAGGTGAAATGGGATGTCCAAACTTTGAAGAATTGTATAAAATGGTTACTGATGACGGTAAACCGCATTATTACTGTATTAAACATTTAAAAAGGTGTGCTTTAAAAAATGTCATGTGTATTAAGCACTGGTACAGGAAATGTAACAATGTACCTACTTTAAATAAATAATAATTATAATATCAACGCATTTTTATTTTATTATTCAAAGTTCATCTACATAAGGAATATTCGCAATATTTGCGAGTCAGGATAGGACCAGAAATAAAATAAAACATACATTGAAGGAAATATTGTTTATTTACAGAAAAACATACATAAGTACTTTTATTTGTAATATTACACCTTACATCTAACTTAAACATTTAACTATCTTTAGTTTATTAAAACATTGATTTATGACCCCAAGATAACGTACAAATTTGGTTCTTTAGTATAATGCGTTTGTCATCATTTGACGACAGACCTACTTTTTTTACAGATTGCGTAAAAATAACATGCTTCAACGATTTAAATACAATATTTGTTTTTCTTAGCCTATCTTTATTTAATAAAACTTTTTTTATAATTCTCAAAGTCCACATGACGTAAAACATGTTTTTTTGTGCCCTTAGCTTTTTTCAATTGCTTCTTTTCAGTTTTAATACAGTACAATTTAGACCTGAGACCTACGAACTCGCTTATTATTTCGCCACCAAGTTCGTCTTTAAATAAGCCTGGCACTTTTTTATGTTGAGGAGTTATGCCATATGCGTTACTAACAGAATAATTACTGGTATCAAAGTAAGACTGAAAATTATATTTAATGTCTGCATATAAATCGTCTGTATTAATGGAATACAAAAAGGAGTCGGTATCAGTATAGCATAAACTTAAATTAGAGCCATAAAACGGTTTCATATAAGAATAATGAAAATCGTACATATGAGATTTCGATATCTCCAAAACAGTAAATCCGATATAAATCGGTCGGTCAAGTTTTATGGATTCTGGTTTCATTTGAATGGCCACAAAATTTGTAGTAAATATAGTTGAACTATGATAATTAGGTCTGGCTATTAAACACTCGGCTCCGTACTTCTTTTTAGTTTTATTCTTATTATCATGCCATACATTAACCAACATAACATTCAACCTTTTTTCAGGGTCTTCCAACGTCTTTCCAAAAATAGCATTGTTAAATAATTTACACAAATTTTGTTCAAATACAGAGGTAGCTTTTTGTCTTAATTGCGTGTTTAGGTCTATGTACTGTTTTAAAAATTTACTTTGTTTAAATTTTATTACTCTGTGATTTTTTTTAAGTATTAAACCGTGTTTTAAACATGTTTTTAAATGTACGTAATGAATCACATACTCGTATTTATCATATAAATTTGGGATAAGTTTAGGTTGCTTTGAACCAGGAGGTATAAATTTTTGCGGACAGAATGGAATATCGTTATGCAAGTCATGCAAATTTTCAGGATACTCTAAATCCACTTCCAAAATATAACCACAATCTGAATTATCGGATACTGACCGGATATCTAGGTCTTTAATTTCATCCTGTTGCAATAATTTGAAATCAGCATAAGGTAAACTACCACACATTGCATAACCGTATAAATTATTGCAGTCTATGTAAAATAAAAAGTTGTTTGGAATAGTTGGATCATACTTAGCCATATATTTATTATTTGCGCTTTCATATCGAGTGGAACATAAACATACACCCCCGCGAATACCCTTCTGAATCATTCGAATTATTTCGAGGTCATTAATAAGCTGTAATTTTACTTCGGTTATAAGTAACATAGCATCGAAACTTAAACTTGGAGCGGTTAGATAAAATGCAGGATCTAGTCTATAGTTAACTTTAGAAGTTTGACGAAATTTTTCGAATATGTCAGCCAATAACAGTACATCGGATTTAAGATAAAGATCGGTGTATTCTCCTAAATTGTTTAGTTTGAATGATTTCCATACAAGTTTAGAATGCTCGTAATCAAAATTTGATACAATGTCATTGGTCAACGAGTTGTAAAAGTAATGTTGCTGAGGTAAACATTGCTCTTCGTAGCGAGTCCAACTGTTCATATACTCGTATGGATAGACACCCTTACGTTTCAGTAGGTCGAAATGCTCATTTAACGCATAAAAATGCGAAAGGTGAATAAAATCTTCTTTGTTTAAAGTGCTTACTAGTTCTTCTAAACTAGCTCCTAAAAATTTGTATGAATCCACAAAACGAACAGGCATAAATTCATTTCTACTATTGATAAAATATTTTGTAAATGATACGTAATTTTCTTTATTTTTCGCAATAACTTTGATTTGACCTGGCATTTCCTCCAACTGACGTATGAATAAATGACTGTCGTATCCTGATAAGTTATGAAAAAATACGGGGACAAATACTGGTAAACGGTAGCGTATATTACAGTAAGAATGGGCTGTCCCCCTATAACGTCCTGTTAAATGGCATAGATCTCTTACGGAGTCTCCGAGCAACAACTTGCGGCAAAGAAAACAAAGCTTAGCATTCAAAAAATCATTTTCTTCGTTCTCCGTAATAGTCATCGGCTTCGGGTTCGAATAAATATTGTTTATAGTACATATATCATCTTGCAAATATTCGAGAAATTTGGATACACAGTCTTTCCCACGACATGAAACAAATTTGTTGAGAGTACTATCGTATGAACTCACGACATAGTACGCGAATGCAGCTGGCACATGTTCTTGTAATTTGATAGTACTTTCTGAACTCTTTTTTTCATCTGTATTAGGTACTAACAATGATTCAAAGTCTGCATATATTACGAAAGGCATATCTTGCATACGTTCAAAATTTTTAAATTCAATTTGCTCATTCTGATTAGGTAAAATGGTTTTTACACCTCCACATACGTGACCACTTAATTTTTTTTCACTATTAAAAAATACCATACATTCTTCACAAAAAAAAATTGATCCGTTGTGTTTGGTCAATTGGTTTTTAAGCAGGCGGCTTAAATTTTTAATAAGGCAATAATGAGTTTGTCGACCATTTTCTAGCATTAATAAATTAATATGGTATTGCTTGCGACATGCGGTTTTATATAGCGGACCAACAATTTCAGTTCTATTTTTTAGCGCATACACATTAACACTTATATGTTGGTTGTTTTTTTTCAAATATTTTGATGTCATTTAATCCCACTGGAAAAGTCATGTTAACGATATTGAGAACGCCTTTGTAATGAGGGTACGAAGACACCCTGTGAACATTATTTTTAGCT
Organism: Clepsis dumicolana; assembly: GCA_963691665.1. Taxonomy (NCBI): domain Eukaryota; kingdom Metazoa; phylum Arthropoda; class Insecta; order Lepidoptera; family Tortricidae; genus Clepsis; species Clepsis dumicolana. The sequence continues at coordinate 5,136,755 of OY829526.1, forward strand.
GGAAATAAAAAAGCCATCACACACCATAAGAAGCAAAACACATCGTTGTTTTGTATATTAATGCATGCTCGTTTTAATTTTATATTTTTTTGTAAATCTATGAATCCTGACGCTCTCAGTGGGTTATATTTACTAATGTTTACCTCTAGATACAAATTTCGCATAAAAGCCCAACCACTATCTCTGTCTTGAAACTCGTCAATTTTTCGGCAAATAGTGAGTAAAACATTTGAAAATAATTCATTAAAATCATAATTCTGATGTACAACTATATTTTGCGTCGCAAATGACTTTATATCGCATGTGTCGTTTTTAAGTAAAGAAAATTCTGCAAATAATTCAAAATTAACTTTGATGCTACTGAAAACTGATTGCCTTGCATCCAAAATTTGGTGAACGCGAGCGCGAAGGCTGCGTATAAACTCAGCGGGAGGAGTCGAGTGGTCAAGGCCGTGTCCGCGCCCGCGCACGCGGTACGACGCTATCCTATTACGAAAGGCACTAGCAATTTTTTCAATACCTTCGCCGCTATCTATGGAGTTATTATTTTTGTGCGTTAAACTTCGTAAATGCGCAGAAAATGCTCGACTAGCAACAGATATTTCGCAAACGGAACAAAATATAGATCTACTACTCATTTTATTATTCATATTTTAGTAAGCAGTTTTAACGTGATGTTTATAAGTTGAGAAATCAATGTTCTATGCCTAAATTTAAGACTATCGGCAAATATTACAAATAAAGGTAAGTATCACAATAAAATTATTTAAAATCACGATAGAACACTCCGTCTCCGATGAAATACGCCCTACATAATTTTAAGGCTTGATTTATATTCGAAACCTCTGGCGAATCCGAGCCTACCTGAATTTTCAAATTGACAAGAGCTTTCTCCCACCTGTCTTTCGGTGCAATTGATTTTATATCAGCAACATTATATAATTTCAACTCTACAAAAAGATCACCGGATAACTGGCTTGTTCGACGCACCTTTCCTCCAGGAACTTGTCGTGTCAGCGTAGACTGAAGCACCGCACTGTTTTTCTCGGCACGGAAAGTTTCGTCTTCACTATCACTGCCTATTAACCAGCCCGAGGAGCCGTCGCTTAGGTGTTGTTTAGGCGTCTGCGATAATTTGCTTGACCTGCAACCATGGAATATAATGATAGGATTAAACGAACTTACCTGAAGTGAAGTTCTATCCTGATTATATTCGTACTTAGTCCGAGATAACTATGTAGTTTCGTCCTTTCTTGCTACTTGAACGCGACGTTTAAAGACACCATAAAAACCAAAAACAGCACCTGGTAACACTAATAGCATATGTCATTACGTTTAGAGGTATTAAGGTAGAGCACTAGGGGGATAGTAGGAAAGCTACTATCCGTGAGGGGGGTGGGAAGCTCCCTTATCTCGGACTAAGTACTTCGTATAATCAGGATAGAACTTCACTTCAGGTAAGTTCGTTTAATCCTATCATTATATTCGTACTTAGTCCGAGATAACTATGTAGATGTTTAGAGAAAACAATATAAACATGTAAATGTAGAACATAAACTTAAATATTTATTTTCTTAATAAAGCAACAAAAACATAACTCTTTAAAACAATGAACAAAATCAGTAACTTCTACTTTACTTAATCCACATCTATTCCTTAGATTAATCAGTCTGATAATTTTCCTTTTACATTTAAATCTAAATGTTGTTATAATTAATTATTCGGTATTGCCACAGATCGGGCAAATGAATTTTGAGCATCGTCATCATCGTTGATGAGAGGTCTGTTATAGTGTCTTGCGAAGGTATACGACCTGCTAGACCACCCAACAGCCTTTAAAATACTGTCTGCTGTGAGACCTGCGCGGTATGCTCGCGAAGAAGCTGCGTGACGGGTCGAATGTGAGGAGAACTTACCAACATCTATACCACTGCCTTTCATTACTAATTTGAGCCATCTACTTATTGTTTGAGTAGACACTGGTTTATGAGGTTTCTTTATAGTAAGAAATAATTTGACATAGTCACTGTTCTGTCTTAATTCGTTAGTTACCTTTAAATATTCTATAAGGGTCTTTACAGGACAAATATCTAAATTATTATTGAAAAAAGGTAGAGACAATTTTTTCATGAACCTTCCTGGTGCTGAAGTTTTCTGAATATCTGTTAAGAGGATCTCAATGCCTTCTTCATTTTGTTTAATGTTATTATAATTAATCAGTGAAAGGGTCTGGACCCTTTGTCCTGTAGTTAAGGCCATTAACATTGCAGTCTTTAATGTAAGTTTTCTTAAATCTAGAGTCTCTAAAGGATACCAGTGTTTGATGTAAGACAGAACAATGGCTGGGTCCCAGGTACTCGAGTATTTAGGTATACATGGTCGTAGCTTATAAACTCCCTTAAACCAGCGTTTTATCCTGTCATCATTACCTATATGGCTACCTATAATTAAGGACAAAGCTGATCTGTGACAATTCAAAGTTTGGTAAGAGGCTCCTTTCTTAAATATTAACATTAAATATGATATAATCTTGGGTACAGAAATGCTCGCTAAGTCTTCATTATGAGATTTACAATACTGCCACCACTGCCGTAGACATGAATCATACTGTTTAAGGCTGTTCTTGGCTAAAGATGCTATCATAACGTCAATTGCATCATTAGGTAGCATTCTTTTCTTCATTGATTCCCTGATAATATACAGGCCCCCAGGGTAAGTTGGGGATGCAAAGGATGAGGTGACCTGGAAAGAGATATTAACAAATCTGCAGATGGACCAAACATAAGTACTTCTGAGACTATGAGGGATTTTAATAAGGGATACCAGGCTTGAGTGGGCCACACCGGAAATACTACTATTCCGGTTGCTTTGTCGGTTTTAATTTTACGCAATACCCTTAAAATTAAGGAGAATGGGGGAAATGCGTAAAAGAACTCCCTCCATTCCACTGTAAAACCATCAATGTTCCATGCAAATGGGTCCTTGTGCCAGGAAATGTATTTATCACATTTTTTATTAAACCTAGAAGCAAACAGATCAATAGCTGGATGCCCTAATTTGTCTACCACTGATTGAAAAACTCCTTGTGATAATTCCCATTCTGTATCCTGATTTGAACTACGAGATTCATAATCTGCCTCTGAATTATCTTTAGATCTAATGTAGGAGGCATAAATCCACAGATGTCTTGCTTCACACCATTTCCAAATTAGCCTTGCAAGATTATTTAACTGAGGAAATTGAAAAGAACCCATTCTGTTTATGTAGGAAATGGCAGTAGTATTGTCAATCCTTAGTAAAATCTCACATTGTCTCAATTTACTTGCAAAGCATCGTAACGCAAAATATGCTGCTAATAGTTCAAGATAGTTAATGTGATTTTCCTTTTCCTCTATAGACCAACTTCCCTTAGCACTCTTCCCATTACACACTGCGCCCCAACCAGACAAGGATGCATCTGAGAAAATCTCTAAGCAAAAATTGTACTGTTTTATGTGGCAACACCTAGTCATAATATTATTCTTCCACCATGTGAGATCTGTCTTAGCATCCGGACTAATAGTCATAATGCTGTCATAATTTCCCCCCAACCGTTCCAAAGCCATAAATTTTGCTCTTTCTAAATTCTTTGTATAAACAAAGCCATAAGATACTGCCATACATACTGAAACTAAACTTCCTAACATCTTTGCAAAATCTCAAATTGAACAATAATCTAAACTTAAATATTTCTTAATTATCATCAACAGTCTTTCCCGCTTGGTATCTGTAGGAGCTAATGTCATATTTATAGAATTTCTTTTAAAACCTAAAAAATCTGTGATATTAGATGGAATGAAAATACTTTTTTCCTCGTTTAAGACAAAGCCTAAGCATGTCAAAATTCTATTTAATTGATTTACATTATCAAGGCATTCATTGTAAGTTGAACCTAGACAAATTAGGTCATCTAGATATACTACTATACGAATGCCTCTTTCCCTGAGATATCCTATAACTGGCTTTAATAGTTTGGTAAATACGAAGGGTGCGGAAGTCAATCCAAAAGGCAGGCAGTTGTATTCATATAACACAGAATTAAATTTAAACCTTAAATATCTTTTATGTGTAGGGTGTATGGGGCATAAGTAGTATGCATTCTTTAAATCTATGGTACACATGAAGTCTCCCCTTGTTAATAGTTTGCACAGTGTTCGAATATCTTCTAGTTTAAAATGAGAGTCTGATACATAAATATTCAATTTTTTCAAATTGAGTATAAATCTGTGAGTACCATCTTTTTTAGGAATAGTAAATATACTAGATAAAAATTGACCTTTAGCAGTGTTACATTTAGATACAGCTCCCAGTTTTAATAGTTTGTCAATCTCAGTACTTAATATCTGTTTCTCTGCCTGACTGAAATTATTATTTTGTGGGCAATTATTTTGAGTGGGCATAGTAATAAAGGGGATTCTATATCCTCCTATCCACTCCAGAATAGTGGAATCTTGGGTAATCTTTGCCCAACAAGCTTTAAAATGCGACAGTCTGGCTGCAAAACATACCTCCGAGTCTAAGGATACTTGGCACGGCCCCTCAACGAAGGACCTGCCTGCCTTTTGTCCTGAGGTTTGTAGGGGTGGCGGCTTTGATAGCGGTGATGGGCTCCTCCCCGAAGCGATCCTCTTGCTGGATGGGCCTGGTTCGAGTCCGGACGGCGCGGGGGAGCCTGAAAGTTTTTTGATTGCGATGGCTTGGCTTGCGTATTTGGCTTGGGCTTAAGTACATTAGAAGCTCTCTTTAATGCTGAGAATGATTTGACTGAGTCATCAAGGTTGGTGTATAAAAAAGCCTCTCTTTTGTTTTGCTTTAAGCTCTCCGCTAAATTTTTATCTAAATACGGATTTATTAATTTCCTTCTTATCTCTGTGTATTGATAATGTAGGTTACTGAGCACCCTTGAGACATCGCCAAGTTTCTTAATAATGTTTATTTTATCGAAGTCCTTCTTAGATAAATCATGAATGGCTTGGCACAGGCCCGAGATGGCCAAGCCCATTTCCTGCTGTCTTTCTTGTAACAGGTTGTCCCGTGTTTTGGATGGATTACTTAATACTCCATGGAGCTCCAGATTCAGTTTGGGGGCATCAAGTAACTTGGCGTTTATTGGGACCAGTAATGATTCTTGAAGTTTATCTTTGTTTTGTTTGGGCAGACCTTCTATTAAGATATTCTTAATAGTATTATATATCTGGTCATGAATCCTCTCTCCATAACCTTTCTCCCCACTGGCCGCCTCTCCCAGGGCTGACAAAACATCATTGTCCAGTTCTTCGTCACAATCACTTTGATCAGAAATGACCTGATATTCTATTTCGGCATCAGGGGCTTCCGGGTCGAGCTCTGGTGTTTGAGCTGAAATATGTATGGGCAAAGGTAAACAGCCTGATAAAAATAAGCAAAAACTTTTGTTTATTTCGTACCTAAAAAGTTAGGTTATGCATGTGACAAACATGTCGAGAATTGACCCATCTCTCTCCCACGGACAGAGAGCAAAATCGTCACACGATAATGCTATTAAATAGAGTTCATTTGACTCGATCTCAATACAATGAGACGTATACATAGCTTTCCCACGGAAAGTACGTATTTCGTAAATAATTTTTGAGAAAATTTCTCTCGTAGTAAAAACACTTAAGTACATATATCGAAGGGAGTTGTTTATTTATTTGACTAAACACTATCTCGTGTATTATTTCTAATCACTTACCCTCCGAAGAAATTGATGGACCTGATGGTGGAGATTGCACCACCCTCTTCCGGTACCTATCAAGTCTTTTTTCTAGTTGGAGAATCTTCTCCTTTGTACGTTTTTCATTTTTCTCTTTTGGCATATTGTATAAATATCTTACACTTTCTTATATATTTTTTATTTTTCATAAGAAAATCTTATTCCTTGTCAAATGCGTTGAGCGCGAAACAACGAATGACATATGCTATTAGTGTTACCAGGTGCTGTTTTTGGTTTTTATGGTGTCTTTAAACGTCGCGTTCAAGTAGCAAGAAAGGACGAAACTACATAGTTATCTCGGACTAAGTACGAATATAATACTTATGTTTATGAAATTGAAAGAGAGTTTTCGTCTTCAGATTTATGCAACGGGGCTTTAGACCTCGTTTTAAATATAAAAATACGATGCTTTTTTTTAAAGATTATCTCATTATTTTCTGGCAAAAAAAATAAAATAAAAAATACCGTGGTTTAGGAGTTTCGTCATCTGATTCAGAAAGCGTTCTCTTTTTAGGTACCGTTTGCTTCTTAGACCTAAAATAAGAAATAAAATAATGCATTTAGTAAACAACATTTGAAGGACCTTTAATTTGACCAGTTTGAAAGCCTAAAAGTCACCTACTACTTACTGTTAGAAATTTCTATATTTTCTCATATAATAATACTCTATCAATGTCGCCAAAGCGGATCCTTGTAAAATATTATATAATTAAACAATTGCACCAACATCGCCAACCGACATACCTATCTGATTAATAGCTGCGTTGTGTAATCTGTCTTATAGGTTGGTGATGTTTTTATCTGTGGCGTGGTGTGTAAAATTTGAAGTGTGTTTGTGTATGACTCTCTCTGCTAAGACCGACGAGTATTATTTTGTAATTCGTGAGTTTTCCTTAAATATACCGGTGAAAGCGGTCGGAGTGTTTTAATTCACTACTAAGTCCAAGCGAGTTTACATCTCAGAAGTGGGATATGTTAAAGGTTTTGCCTTTTACCGACGCCCGATGCTGGAGAGCCATCGAAAGTTTGTACCTATGAAGCACTTTTAAGGTCAGAGAACTCCATTTTACTTATGAAGGCCGTGTTTAACTAACTTAATTACATTTGGATGCGGAACTGACAGTGGTGGATGATAGGGTCTCTAAAAGTGAAACCGGAACGCATAAGGGCGGTGCCGCCGAAGGTTGACCCAATTTTCCAACAAAACTTTTTTTTGCCGTCTCTGGACGTACTTACTTAACAGTGAGTCGTAGAGCCAAGAATACTAAACGAGTGTGGAAAACATAATGGTGTGCTTGTTATATGTATAGCGAAGAAATAGATTTTGAAGTGCAGCGCAGCTCGAGGTGCGCAGCGAGTTTGTTTTACATACAGAAACGCGTTGCGCCAGTGAATCAAATTACTTTATTCAACAAGTGATCCACTTATTCTTCTAGTGTGTACCTAATTAATTTAATGATACGTTTTGTAGCCTTTTAGTAATTAAGTATCATTCGTGATAAGATTGTTTTATTCTAAGTTATACTGTGACTGAATCGCTGGTGACATTGTTACATGCTAGTAAAAGTCCGCTTAATTATTCAAAATCGTATGTAAAATAACCTTCTATCATGCCCAGATCACGCAGTTATAGGCGTAGTAAAAAACGATCAAGAAGGGATCGTACAACTAGTGATACTGATAGTGACAGTAGTGTGTATCGAAATCAAAATTCTAAACGGAAAAGCCGCAGTCGTAGCCGAAATGTAGACCATAGACGAAAAAATAAAAACAGACGACGGGAGCGTTCGAGTCGTTCTCATAGACGTTCAAAAAGTAGGCTCGCTCGTTTGGAAATGACTCAAACGCCACCGTTGCCAATGTTAAAACCAATGTCAACCAACGAACTGTCAAATCCTAACTCTTGGGGACAAAATAATTTTACTTCATTTAATGTAGTGCCTGAGTTTGATCCTAGTGATTGCAGCCAGACAATAGAACGCTGGATCAATAAGGTTAACGAATGCGCTCAAATCTATTGTTGGAATGATCGACAAATCTGTCATTATGCCCTGCCAAAGTTAAATGGTTTAGCTAAAAAATGGTATCAAGGTTTGCCTTCAGTTTTGTTTACGTGGGCGGAGTGGACAGACAAATTAAAAATGGCATTTTTGTCAAACGAGAATTACGCAGATGTGTTTGCGAATATGCTGAGCTTACGTTGCCGGCTGGGTCAGCCATTAGAAAATTATTATTATGATAAAATGGCATTAATAAGTAAGTGTGAGGTAGGGGGCCGAAAGGCTGTTGATTGTCTACTTCAGGGCATTGACGATAAATTCATAAGGATGAGCGCTAGTGCATGCATGTTTACGGAACCTGAACATCTTTTAAATTACTTGCGTACAATCTCTCCTAAGGAGGTAAATAGTAATAATGTACGATACAAAAATACAACTATAACTACCGCTTCAGCTAACAAAGCACCAAAGAATAATGATAATAAACAATTGCGTTGCTTTAATTGCAATGAGGTAGGACACATTAGTATCAAGTGTAACAAGCCATTGAAAAAGTGTACTTTCTGTTTTAAATTAGGACATGAAACCAAAGATTGTCAAAAAAAAACCTATTACAATACTGAAGACAAGAAACAGCTCGACTCAAATCAAAGTACAAACAAAGCGGTTCTGTGTATTAATAACATGAGTAATGAGAATGATAAATACTACAAAACTGTTTTAATTGACGGTAAGGAAATACAAGCATATATTGATTTTGGAAGCAAATGCACACTTGTGCGTGAGACTGAAGCTAAAGCAATATTTACAGATTGGGACAGCTGTAGTTCACCGGTTTTACAGGGGTTTGGTAATTCAACTGTCAAACCACTTGGAAAAAAATTGGTGGTGATAGAGATAGGCGGTGTTAGAGCAAAAATAGAGGCGTTAGTAGTTTCAGATCAGTATTTGCGCACACCAGTTTTGATTGGACAGAGTTTTACAGAAACACCAAATGTAATTGTTATTAAAACCAAGGACGATTTAATATTCATGCAAAAGCCTGAAATTACTAACGAACATACTAAAGTACGGTTGCTATTAGGTCATAAATTTGAAATAGCCCCTCACACAACTGCACCAGTTGATATCAAGGCGGAAGACAACTATACGGGTGGATTATTTATCCAGTACAGTAACAGAATGATAAACGGTGCTAAGTATGTGGTTCTGCCTGGTATATACAGTTTCAATAAAGGGAGTGGCTATCTTATATTGGCAAATTTATCAAACAAAAAGGTAACATTAAGTGAAAATGCGTTAGTAGCAAGGGGGTATAAGTTTGAGGAGATAGAAAATGAGTATGTAGGGATCACCACAGAGACCACTGAGTATGACGAGTTGCCATTAGAGGACATTAAAATAGGATCAGAGATCAGTGAAGAAGAGAGAGATAAATTTTATGCTTTACTAAGAGAATACAGGGACTGTTTTGCATTAAATCTAAAGGAGCTAGGTGCAACTAATTTGAACAAAATGAATATCACATTAATGGAAAATGTACCAATAGTACATAACCCATATCGTATGTCACTTGTAGAACGCGAACAGCTGTCTAAAATAATTGATGATTTACTATCAAATGACATCATTAGGGAAAGCATGTCTCCATATTCGAGTCCTGTGATTTTAGTGAAAAAGAAAAATGGTGATAAACGCTTGTGTGTCGATTACAGGGCTCTGAATAGGAAGACACTAAAAGATAAGTACCCACTTCCTCGCATTGAGGACCAGTTAGATAGGTTGGGAGGTAATTCTTATTTTACAAGTTTAGACTTGGCTTCCGGATACTACCAGGTACCGATGGATGAGGAAAGTCGCCACCTCACAGCATTCGTGACCCCAGATGGTTTGTTTGAATTCAATCGGATGCCGTTTGGGTTAGCAAACGCTCCCAGTGTCTTCCAAAGAACCATTAATGCTATGTTGAGAGGTTTCGGACAAAACCTGGCTCTTGCCTACATGGACGATTTGTTGGTTACATCAACATCCGTGACCGAGGGTTTGGACAAATTAGAAAAAGTTTTCCAGTTACTAAGATCTGCTAAGCTTACCTTAAATTTAAAGAAGTGCCATTTTTTTCAGAAACAAATAAACTATCTAGGTTATGATATAAGCGCGGAGGGAATACGACCTGGGATGGGGAAAATCAAAGCAGTAGCGGATTTTCCAGTACCAACAAATGTTCATGAGGTACGCCAATTTGTTGGGCTGACGAGCTATTTCAGGCGATTTATTAGAAATTTTTCTGTAATATCCAGACCATTAACGTCACTTACTAAGAAAGACATGGGTTGGCAGTTTGGTGAGTCGGAAATGACTGCTTTTAACGAACTGAAGCAAAGGTTGACTAGTCGTCCAGTTCTTGCGTTGTATGATCCTGACGCCGAAGTAGAGATCCATACAGACGCTAGCAAACTAGGTATTGGTGCTATATTGATGCAACGACATCCGACTTCCGGTTTGCAACCTCTATCGTACTATAGTCGCCAAACTACTTCAGATGAGAGTAAGTTACATTCGTATGAGCTAGAAACACTAGCTGTGGTTAGTGCGTTAGAACGATTCAGAGTGTATGTACTGGGCAAGACTTTCAAGGTCATTACAGACTGCATTGCTATACGCAGTACGATGACCAAAAGGGATCTGATCCCTAGAGTTGCTCGTTGGTATATATCAATGCAGGAATACGACTTAGTAATAGAACATAGAGAAGGGTCAAAAATGCTTCATGTGGATGCACTCTCAAGAAATCCAATTCTGGTACAGTCACGGCCACGGGAACTTACAGATACTTTAGATATATTAGCGATTGAAGAAGATGCGTGGTTGCAAACGGTACAAGAACAAGATTCTGAACTTCAACGCATAATTAGTATCCTCAAAGACGATAATACAAAAGACATCATAGAAATTCATAAAAATTATGTTATCAAAAATGGTCGTTTGTATCGCCTCGTGGATAAAAACGGAGAGGTAAATCTTAAATGGGTGGTTCCCAAATCAGCGAGATGGCAAATCGTTCGTATGAATCATGACAACGTGGGACATGTCGGATTTGATAAAACTTACGAAAGGGTTAGTCGTGTGTACTGGTTCCAAAAGATGAGGCGTTTCATTAAAAAATACTGTCAGGCATGCTTGAATTGTGCTCATAATAAAATTCCATCAGGGCCTAAAGAAGGTTTGCTCCATCCTATACCTAAAGTAAGCAAACCTTTCGATACGTTACATACTGACCAAAAGACATCATAGAAATTCATAAAAATTATGTTATCAAAAATGGTCGTTTGTATCGCCTCGTGGATAAAAACGGAGAGGTAAATCTTAAATGGGTGGTTCCCAAATCAGCGAGATGGCAAATCGTTCGTATGAATCATGACAACGTGGGACATGTCGGATTTGATAAAACTTACGAAAGGGTTAGTCGTGTGTACTGGTTCCAAAAGATGAGGCGTTTCATTAAAAAATACTGTCAGGCATGCTTGAATTGTGCTCATAATAAAATTCCATCAGGGCCTAAAGAAGGTTTGCTCCATCCTATACCTAAAGTAAGCAAACCTTTCGATACGTTACATACTGACCACTGTGGACCATTTCCCTTGAGTAAAGCCAAAAACTGTCACATTCTTTGCATAATAGACGCATTTACTAAGTTCATTTATATTAAAGCTGTCAAGGACGTAAAAACTAGAACTACCATCAAGGTGTTTACCGAATATTTTTCGATATTTGGGGTTCCGCGACGCATCATATCTGATAGAGGTACTAGTTTCACTAGTAAAGAATTTGGCGTGTTTTTAAGTGAAAAGGGGATCAAGCACGTCTTAAATGCCGTGGCCACACCTAGAGCCAATGGCCAAATTGAAAGATACAACCGCACGATTGTCGATGCATTAACAGCTGTTAATCACGAAAAACCGGATAATCTGTGGGATCTGGCTGTTCCTGAAGTGCAGTGGTCCTTAAACAATACTGTTAATAAGTCAACCGGCTATACACCGGCGGAGGTCCTATTTGGTGTGAGAACGACTGGCTCCTCAGATAGCTTTATGAATCCGGTGGTAGCGGAAAGTGAAATACCACAGAACGTCGAAAAGATTAGAGACGATGTAGAACAGAAAGTAAAGGAGAGCCAACTAAAACAAAAGGAGCGTTATGACAAAACGCGTAAGGTTCCTAGGGAATACAAGTTAGGTGATTTAGTTCGCGTTGAGCGAGAACCCCGTTCTGAACAGGGACAGAGCCGGAAATTGTTGCAAAAGTGTGGTGGACCTTACAGAATATCTAAGGTTTTAGGGAATGATCGCTACGAGGTAGAAGATACTCCTATCACTCGTAAAGACTCTAATAAATTTTATAGGGGTGTTTACGCTGTAGATAAGTTGCACCCGTGGCTTGTATTTAGCAGTGACGTTGTTTCTAGCGATTCAAATTAATTAAGAGATGCAATAGAGAATTGACAGTTGCATATTGATTTAAATAAAATAGCAAGGTAATATCCCATTGATTAGACAACAGTTATTATTGTTAATTAATATGAAAGTGAATTAAGTTTGATAGTCTGTAAAAACAAAAAAGGGAGATTTATTATATAACATATTAAGAAAATAAGCGAAATTATCATCATAAAGAAAAAAAAAAGAGTAAGTGAAATATATTAAACGAGAAAAAAAAAAGTATGTGATAAATGGGATTTGTTTTATATATGAGCGAATTTTAAATAAGTGAATACTTGTGATGCTGTAGTTTTAAGAGTGAGTCATTGCAGATGAATACTTGTGATGATGTAGTTTTAAGAGTGAGTCATTACAGGTGAATACTTGTGATGATGTAGTTTTAAGAGTGAGTCATCGCAGGTGAATACTTGTGATGATGTAGTTTTTAAGAGTGAGTCATTGCGGGTGAATACTTGTGATGATGTAGTTTTTAAGAGTGAGTCATTGCAGGTGAATACTTGTGATGATGTAGTTTTTAAGAGTGAGTCATTGCAGGTGAATGCTTGTGATGATGTAGTTTTTAAGAGTGAGTCATAACAGGTGAATACTTGTGATGATGTAGTTTTAAGAACTTCACAACTTATGATGATGTTATTATTAACTAGTACTTAGTTCCTTCAATTGTGATTATAGAAATGATTATTATTGTATTTTCTTGTGACTGCAACTTTATCATTTTGGCTATATTGTATTTAGATTAAAGATTCCAAACGCGAGGTCGCGTTTTGGCGTCAGAATTAGCCGAATGTTAGAAATTTCTATATTTTCTCATATAATAATACTCTATCAATGTCGCCAAAGCGGATCCTTGTAAAATATTATATAATTAAACAATTGCACCAACATCGCCAACCGACATACCTATCTGATTAATAGCTGCGTTGTGTAATCTGTCTTATAGGTTGGTGATGTTTTTATCTGTGGCGTGGTGTGTAAAATTTGAAGTGTGTTTGTGTATGACTCTCTCTGCTAAGACCGACGAGTATTATTTTGTAATTCGTGAGTTTTCCTTAAATATACCGGTGAAAGCGGTCGGAGTGTTTTAATTCACTACTAAGTCCAAGCGAGTTTACATCACCGAGCTACAGGCGCTTCGCTACCAGGTTCAGCAACAGTTCTCTTTTTAAGAACCTTTGGCTTCTTAGACTTAAAATAAGAAATAAATACCATTTAGAAAGTAACACATGGGACGTTTAGTATTACAATTTTCAAAGCCTATAAACTACTACTCACCGTACTACGAGACCTTCATCACCAGAGTCAGAAATCGCAATGTTCTTTTTTAAATTCTTAGGTTTTTTGGACCTGCAAAATACAAAAAATAGAATAAATAATTAGATAAATTTATATGATAATACTTTGCGTATCCAACAAAAAAAAAAACTTACCGTGGTTTAGGAGTATCGTCATCGGATTCAGAAAGCGTTCTTTTTTTAGGTACCTTTAGATTCTTAGACCTGCAAATAAGAAATTAATACATTTAGCGCACTTAAAAGAACATTTAGTTTAACAAATTTGAAAGTCTAAAAACTACTACTTACCGTGCTACGGAAGCTTCGTCGCCAGATTCAGAAAGTGCGATTTTCTTTTTTAAATTCTTCAACCTTGAACTTGGAGCTGGGATCTCAAACTCCGAATTTGAGCTTGCTTTTTTGCCGATTTTTTCAAAAACAGAGCACTCCGAATCAGACCTATAAAAAGAACTAAGATATTAATTAAATAGAGTGATTTTGTGGTAAGTATTATAAGAAACACTGTATGTTAATTTAATTAAATTTATAAAAACTCACGAACATGATTTTAATTCAGTGTAGTGTTGATTCACTGTTGAAAGTAATGGATATAATGAACTTTTTACATAAAAAGCCTTTTCTAGGTAAACTTCATGACTTGCAGTCGTTCTCAACCTTTAACTATTTTATCATGTTTACTTTCTAAGAACAATACTGCTACAACGTACGAAAAAAGTAGGATTTTAAAAGGTTTAATACCTCAGGGCTCGATGTGCAAAATAAGCAAATGTGTAATAAACAAAAGTGTCGTATTAAACGTATCGTTTGTAAAAGGCATGCGCCGACATCAAAGCCGCCGCTCCGTCGCTACGATGTGACAATTATGCACCCGCCCGATGTATGTCACAAATCGAATAGGTACTAACTGTCGTCTCGCTCGAACATAATAAATTACGTTTGAGCATGAGTAGAAGAAACGAGTTGTCGTATGTATTAACGCGTAGGTACGGAATAACCTTGTCTATGGAATAATATTAAGATTTACTACACTGAATGCGATGATTTGTTTAGACAAAACATTTTCCTTTTATTTATTGAAAACTTGTCATGACCTGTATGGAAGCATATAGCGTATTTATTTATGATGTCATAGACAAATACGTTCATGTTATAACTTGTGTTGATTGCATCCTCGCGCTAATTAATCAGGTTACATGCCTAACAAGTAGATGGATTTGTAGTTAACCATTCCTCCTAGAAACCTTAACAACAGTACACGTCGTTCGTGAAAGCCAGCGTTGACATTCATAATTCTTTAGTAAAATGGTAAGTCCTCAACTTCTCACCTGCATTGAAATTACAGATTTTTGCCTTACTTAATATAATTTTTATCAATTCAGATTGTGTTAATAAATAATACAAAAGTTTTATTTATTGTTTACAGAGTAACTTCAGTTCGCAGCCGATTAACACCGAAAAGGATGAGCTGACACCGCCAACTTTTTATTCTCAAGCTCCAATTGATGATCCGTTCATTAGGTGCTATCAAGATATAGACGCCTACTTAAAGTACCAGAACGACTGTTTTAATCAAATTCCAGATGTCCCTGTACCAAAGGCTTCGAAACGACCCAAGGACAACTCAACTAAGACGCAATAGAAAAAATAAAACCTCTGACAACGCATTGAATTCGTACAATTTTAAAAAAATTAAGAAAGGCAAGCGAATCATTAGAATAAGTATATCAAATCTTGAACTGGACAACGAGTCTCAAGAGGTTGCAGTGCAATATATTGTAGAAGATGATTTTGATGAAATGTTAAATGCAACGGAAGGACTAGTTGATAAGATTGTAAAAAGGTTAAGCAATGTTAACTATTAGATTTTTTAACTACCACTACTACTATTGATTAGTTTTTAATTAGTACTTAGAAATATTTCAAAATGTTGTACATAAAATGTCTAATGTGAAAATATACTTTATTTGAAAATAGTCTTTTTTTGATTCATTAAACTAGTTAATAAGTTGATAAGGTACCATTAATAAGTAATTATAAAGTACGTTTAAATTTAATTGCTGACATTGTAAGGCATCATGTTTCATCTTGACGAGCCGCACACGGGTGCAATACTTTATATCATAGTAAGTGAATCGTACAAGTATTTCACTTTGAACTTAAATATGATTAGCTTTAGAATTGAATTTAATTGCAATACTTTTTTGAGTAATGTTAACTCAAACATTTAAATAACCTCTGCATAATAAAATGGTACATTATGCGCGTCACATCTACGTCACGTGAATTAGCCAATCAGAATACCAGGTCTACATCGCGCTTTCGAAGTTTTCAACATTCGTTTATATAAATAAAAGTTCTGTTCTATGGTTTGCTGGGATGTTGACGACCGGACAACCCCAACACGTAATTCATGCGATTCGGATTGGCCACCCGGAATGCGTGTAGTGTTGACTGCGAACTGTGAATCTTGGGGTGTTCTATACCTATGCGGTCGACAGCGTATAGATACCCATACCCGAAGCACGTAAAACCGTAGCCTTCTGCCAGGATCCTGCTTCCTGGGGGTTGCGATCACGTCGAGCGAGCTTGATCAACTTGCCTGACGTGTTGTTGCTGAAAACGCCATAGTTAACCCACGTCCTAGCACTGGGAGTGCTATGAGGGTTGATGCCGGGAATACGGTTCCTGGGACCCTTGCATGCAAAACCGAGAGTTGGCCGCCTCGGAATTGTGTGTTGTGTTAAGCTTTTTGTGGTTTTAAATCCTAAATTTGTTTCAATCAAATACGTATACCAACAATACCCAAAAAGCGATTTCACATCGCGGATCTGTATACATATTAATTAATAGTGCTAACATTAAAATACACACAAACATCATCAAAACCCGATTAAGATATCAAGACGGAGTCCATAAATGTAACCAATACCCATAATGATTAAGCGTCTTAAAAACGATTGAGCTTTTCAGAACACGAGTAATGAGCGTTTAAAAAAACGATTCCTAGATACGATTGAGAGTTTCAGAACACGAGTAATGAGCGTTTAAAAAAACGATTCCTAGATACGATTGAGAGTTTCAGAACAGAATCTGTTCTGAAACGCTCAATAATACACTACTTATATCCATGATGGAAAGCTCTAGAACTTAGTTCTCGTAGATCGGCGGAAGGAGCAACTTTCTTAGATGAAATCGAGCGGCGAAACCCTTGCTTTTATCGCCACACGCCCAAATACGCGGGGAGAAAAAAAAAATCCCTAGCAAGCGACAGTGGCGCAACCTATCCGACAACGGTGGTCATGTTCGGTATTAAACATAAATGAGAAGAGTGCTTGGATGCGAGACTCCTATCGTGATTAAGTTCCCACTGCGACGTAGAGCTGCATTGCTATGGTATTCGCGTAGGCGCCGTTCACGCCTTGAGTCTGATGATAACATGAAGCCAAAAATTCATGTTACACACTATCCGTTACATCTCTACTTAATATAAATGAATGGCAATAGCAAATCAAATTTATAGTTCGACTCACAGGATTATCGCGAACGGTAGCAGCGGCGTCATAATCTCCTCTCGTTGTGAGGTGAGTCAGCAGCGGCGGCACGGCGAATCCAGCACCAGCAGACTTCGGCAGGAGAAGGCTTACTGTCGTTGACAGTCGGTGGCAGTGACGATAGTGACACGTAGCAAGTTATACGAGGGCGGGATGATAAGTAACTAGCCTAATATAAAAATACTTAGATTGGCGTGATAAAATTGATTTTATTTTTCAACATACTCTCGATGTACCTTAGAGGTAGAGCACTTGTTCCATCTTCCTTCTAAAGCTGTAATGCCCTCCATAAAATGACTTCTTTCAAGACCGGCAAAATACTCTTCTACGGCGGCAATAACTTCATCATTTGTGGCAAACTTCTGTCCACCCAAAATTTTTTTTAACTTGGGGAAAAGGTGGAAGTCTGATGGTGCTAGATCAGGCGAATAAGGTGGGTGGGGCAGCAAGTAATAGTTCAGTTCGTTGATTTTTGCCATAGCCTTAACACAAGTGTGAACCCTTGCGTTGTCTTGATGAAAGATGTTTTTTTTTTTGCTAAACTTGGTCGTTTTTGCTGAATACATTGATAAAGCTTATCTAAAAGATTAGCGTAGTATTCTCCATTAATAGTTTGACCTTTGGGAAGGTAATCTATAAACAAAATTCTATTTGCATCCCAGAAGACAGAAGCCATCACTTTTCCAGCCGACTTTACAGCCATAGCTTTTTTAGGAGCCGAACATCCAGATTCAGTCCACTGTTTTGATTGAATTTTTGATTCTGGCGTGTAACAGTGAACCCATGTTTCATCTGTTGTTATAAATCGACGTATAAAATCTGCTTCATTTCTCTGAAAACGATCCATGCATACGTTCGAGTTTTGCACCCGAATTCTTTTTTGATCGTGCGTAAGCAAACGCGGCACCCAACGGTCGGATAACTTTTTCATATTTAATTCGTCACTTAAGATATGATGTACCCGTTCTTTCGAAATACATGTAGTGTCAGCTATTTCAGATAGCTTCAATCGTCGATCTGCTAAAACTATATCATGTACTTTGGACACCATTTCCGGAGTAGTGACGATTTTTGGACGTCCGGGGCGGGCTTCATCTTGGACACTTGTACGGCCGCGTTTAAACTCAGCCACCCAGTTTTTTACTGTGGCGTGAGAAAGAGCACATTCACCCAAAACATTCTTTAACCCTTCATAAATATCAAGCCCCTTCATATCCTTCGTATAAAGAAACTTAATCACCGCTCTTTGTTCAATTTTATCCATTTTGAAAAACAACAGACACAATGTATTTTCAAATGCCAAAAAATCAATAAAATATTCAAGCCACCAAATTCAAATTTAGAACAGAGATAGCCCGAGACATATTTTAAAAAACGAGAAAGTTCTTTTTTTATTTAAATCTTTTTAAATATCTAAGGCTAGTTACTTATCATCCCGCCCTCGTATCTCAGGAACAGCGTCGTAGAAGCAGCGTGGAGTAGGGTGGGTCACTCTTGTATGGTTTTTTTTTTTATTCATTTTTTATCGGGCACAGTTGTAAAAAGGTGCAAGAGGATAACAATAAATAGTATTTAAAAAATCTTTGCAACCTGAATTTATCTTTTGCCTCCGGATCCAAATCAAAATTAAAAAAAATAAAATTGTATTGAGCATCTCAGAGCTTAGGTAACAAACAACATTTTATTAGGGATAAAACAAACAAAATGTATAATACTATGTTATTTATTAGTTAGTTGTAATATTGTTATGGCAAATTAGTTTAATTTGCCGTAAAGTCCTTTTTACTGTCAAATTTAGGCATCATTTTTCGCGACGCAATTTTGGCTTTTATGTAGCCCTCTCGCTTTATATCACTACACAAAGTAGCCGATGCTTCTGTGACTGCTTTGACTGCCCTTTCCACCGCTTGGGTATGGCATGGTAGACGTAACAAAGGAATCTCTCCTTCTCCTGTTTGTTTAATGAACAGTTTGAGGTTTTCTTCGGTAAGTGATTTTAATACTGGTGGTTCAGTGATGTTTTCTTGCCAATCTAAAATAACGGTAAACTAGAGTTTTCCGGGTGTGCGTAATAACCGTTTCTTTGAATTACTGGATCGACAATTGCTTTCAAATTTGTTGGCAGATATCTACTTAGATGGATGAGTTTGAACAAGTGCCGTGCTCCATCTTTACACGTAGAATGAGTTTTTATGGAAAACCAAACCGGAGCGTAAACTTTAACCTTCTGAAAGCAAAGTTGTAAACCAAAACGCTGCCTTTATGACGCCACAACATTAAAAAAAAAAATATCTCGGCAAAACATAGTGATTTCAAAACGCAATATCGATATTTAAATTGTACCTGAATAACATCATAATTTTAAAATATTTCTAACAGTTTGGCTACACTTAATAATGTAGCAAAACTGTTAGAAATATTCTACAGTATAATTTATTAGATTTACATTGTTTGCTAACATTATAAAGCGACATTAAAGTATGAAAACATCAAAATATTCGCACAGTATGCATTTTACTTTAGTGATTGAGTCACAACACTACTTGTTTTTTTGTGAGGTGATGACGTCACGCGTTGACGGCTCTGGCCGACACGGGCGCCGAGGACAGTGAAATAATTATAATGCTAGGGTTGGGAACCTGTACCAGGCGTTAAATCATAATATAATCAGAGGCCGGAATTCTCGAGGACCTTTGAGCTGTCATAGGGACTTCTTGTCTATCGACTTTCGACAGCTCAAAAGTACTACGAGAATTCCGACCTCTGATCATAATAATTAAGAATAAAATCAGTCCTAAAATATAACATTTTGTCATCTATTGGTGGTATTTATAAAAACAGGGCGCAGCACATAAATACACCTTGCAAACCTGGCACATGTACCGAGATTCTTTTCTAATTTTTTCTTTTGCGCATTGTTTGCATCTTTGATGCTTAGTCCCCAAAAAAGGCATATGTTTATATGCTTCCCCTGGTAAAATCCTCAGAGGATTACTGGCATTTGAAACACTGCGCGGTATTTGATTAATTGTATGCTGTTCAGCATTGTATTTGACAGACATCTGCCTAATTACATTTAATTGAAATGCAGCAAACCTAGCATTTGGTGTTCCTTTTATTAACCTAAAAGCATAAAATGAATTTAGTAAATGCATATCGATTATGTGAAAAAATAGTTTTTTGTACCATTTCACTGTTTTTCTGATGCACTGCAGTGAGCTCAGCATCATGTCGCAAGTGTCGACACTGCCCATATTTTTGGAATACTCCAGAACGCACAAAGGCTTCATTATCGGTAGCCCCGTCAATCTATCTTCCTTCAAAGATGGTACTACTTTTTCATTGTGAATGGTCGTTAAAATGTTTATTTATTTATTTATTTATTTTATTTTATTTATTGGTCAAGTCATGTACATGTACATAAAGATGTTACATTGGTATAATAAGTCAGTCCATGACGCCCATGATGTTAATGTCTTTTTTATCGTGCCATTTAATGACATTCATTGGCGGAGAGCTACGACTCACGATATCGCCTCGTTTTAATTTTTGAGTAATTTTAGGCATTCCTTTGGCTTTTACTGTTCTACAAGCGTACATTTTTTTTTTTTCAAGTTCGGGAACCAGAATACGGGAGCCCGTTTATTTCTTTACATAATAAAAGTTGAAACAGTGCATAGCAAATGGGACTAACACTACCTACAAAGTAATTTAAAATATTAAAACTAAAACTAACTTAAAAATTAAATACCTACCAAACCTGGACCTCTCGGCAGGGTGCCCATCACGCAGGCAGCATTCCC